>NW_023612800.1:0-68135 GCF_013339725.1 Rhipicephalus microplus | reverse complement strand
CACATTACAAAATCTGTATATTTCCGTAAGACCTACATTCTGCATTTTCCTTATGAAAGCTTCTGTACACTCCATACACTTTCCTTATCCTTCCATATCTTCCATCATAAACTCTCCGTATGCTCCATAAGTTTCCTTATCTTTCCTTATCCTTCCATATACTCCATAAAAAGCTTTCCATATATGCTATACATTTTCCTTATCTTTCCGTATACTCCATAAAAAGCTTCCGTATACGCCATACAATTTCCTTATCCTTCCTTATACTCCATAAGAAGCTTTCCGTAAGTGCCATACAACTTCCGTATATTTCCATAAAACTCCATATTTTTTTCCGTATGTAGCATAAGGAAATGTTACGGAGTCCATATATTTTCCGTAAGATTTCATACGGAACGTTTCAGTAGGGTTAGCGAGCGTTGAGCTGCAGTGCCATGATACAATGAACTTGTATATACCATGAATGAACTCAAGGTGGTTAAAAATGAGAAGTAGATACGAAGCGCAAGCCGTAAGAAAGTAAAAGCCGAATTCTCCTGTCTTTCATTTCTCATTAGCAGCAATTGGCATGTAAATTGAGCCCTATCTGACGGGAAAGGTTGCACGTTATACTCGCTGGGCGTAACCTCATTGGTTTTCGAAAGGTTTAGCGAGCGTTTGGTCGTAGTGCCATGAATACAGTGAAAAGAATATACCATGAACTCGAGGTGGTTAAAGGTGGGAAGTGGACCCAAAGCGCAGGCCGTAAGAAAGTGTGCGTGTGCCACCTCTCGTTAGTCCTTGGAATGTCCGCTGGATGGCGGTGCTTCTATATGGGGAATATATGATAAAAAGATGCGAGATTGTGGGGCTTGGAGTGTTCAATAGATGAATGAACGGACACACAAACAGATGCATGGATGGACGCATGAACGGACGCAGGGGCGCATGCATGAAAGAACGCAGGGACGGGCGCACAACAGACGCATGGACGGTCACACAGACGGACGCATGGACGGACGAATGCTTCGCCCCACTCTCCATCATTCACTCCGTGGATATGCTGCCATTTTTTTTCGTGACGGTAGGGCACGGAATTTCACTTCATAGTGGGAGATACTATAGCTATGGCAAATAATTTAAACAAAAGCAGATGTGCTGAAGCAAATCCGGGATGTTTCTCTGAAAACAAAAAAAGCAGTACCACATCCAATAAGCGCAATCTTCCTCATCACGACAGCATTACGTGTTTGAGGAAGCTGTGCTGCAAGTGATCATCACCTTTATGATTTACAATTTTAGGAGCCATTTGAGCATATGTGCAAAGCTAATGCAATAGAGTGCAGCCTCATGAGCTTTGGCGCACCTTTTTGTAAACTTGTATGAGCTAAGCATAGTCAAGACAAAACAAATTTGGTTGTAGTTTGTAAACTGTGTCACAAGGCACAACAAAATGTCGGAAAGCCTGTTAATGCCCCTCATTGCGAGGGTGCTCATTTTGTAATGCAATTAATTATTTCTAACGATTCGCAGGTCAACCATGAAGTGATCATGATTCGTACAGGAGTGGGCCACTTTAGACTGATTCTGGCTTGCAGAGATAAAAAAAATGACATTGCAGCCTCGCAGGAGATAAGACTGCTTGTCGAAACATCTGCTCTGACACCTCGTGTTCACAGATGTTTTTATATTTTAAAGCTTCCATTTTTAAGGGTCAGTTTGGTTCACATGCCCCAGAGGGAACTGGTTCACAGCTGTGTACAATAAGTTCAGAACATGTGCAGCACTAGTGCAGCAGTGCGACATCACAAATGAGTGACAAGGTGGAATCCTTATTTCTGTTCGCTTAATTTATGAGGTGCAAACGTCTTGGCAAAGCATGCCGCGTTTGTAGAGGCGGGTACGGCACCTACGTCTACTGCTACATCGTTTGTTAAGCTGTGCGTGCGGCTGCACGAAACGAGCACCGCCAGAGTAGGAGGTACAGAAAAATCTTGAACTAGTTTCAGTGCTGTACCTCTCCTGCGCTTCTTGAAACAAATGGCATGGTTAAAAGGACCCCATTTCTGCACCACTGAATCGAATGGCGAGGTGAAGCACCTCGTAAAATGGATCATGTGGTGCAGGTGAATCGAACAAACCCTTAAGCACCGAGCGTCTTAGCATTTCACTTCCATCGAAATATGGCCACTGTGTCTGGAATCAAAGCTGTGTTGTTGAGCTCAGCAGTGCCACACAATCTAACTAATATTGTTTCAGTTTCAACGTTATTGAAGTGTAGATTACGTGCCACAGTAGAGAGCCAATGCTTGTCGCCAATCTAAAACACCTCTCACGATATGCGTGGTAAAACATTCACAAATACAGCAATGCATACGTGAGGTTCGATATTACCTGCTGTAGTGGACGTTGAGATGTCTCAACGTGCTTGCAGAGTGGACATTACGGGGTAGTCATCCTGTCGTTTCATGGAAGTCTGGAAAAACAAGTAACATCAGAAGATATTGATAAGCATAATCAATGCATGGAATTTTCCAAAGTAAACCAATTCTACCGAGCTGTGAAAGAGAAAGTCGAGCAGAGAATTGATCCACGGATCCTTGCGCTGCTCGGTTGGCATGTCGGTGATTCTCAGCGATGACGAGTCGCAGTTGGCAAGCAGGCAAGATCAGAAGGCAGTGGTGATCGGGATAGGGCGTCGGCGTCTGAATATCTGCGTCCTGAGCGATAAACAACACGAATGTCGTATTCCTGAAGGTGTAAAGCCCAACGAGCGAGATGGCCAGTAGGGTCTTTCATGGACGCTAGCCAGCATAAGGCATCGTGATCTGTGACAACATCAAACTGGCGTCCGTAAAGGTAAGTGCGAAATTATTCTATAGCCCAAATGATAGCCAAGCACTCCTTTTCCGTGACGGAATAGTTGGACTCTGCCTTTGTTAGGGCACGGCTGGCATAGGTGATAACGTGCTCTTCGCAGCCATCCTTGCGTTGAGCGAGAATGGCACCGAGGCCGACACCGCTAGCATCCCGTGTGAACTTCAGTAGGTGCATTGGGATCGAAGTGGCGGAGAACTGGTGGAGACGTGAGTAGCTGGCGCAGCATCGTGAATGCGACATCGCAATGGGAATTCCAGCCCGAGAGGTTCGCGCTACTGGAAAGAAGCTGAGTTACGGGGGCGAATAAAGAAGTAAAATTGCGGATGAAACGCCGAAAACACGAGCACAAGCATACGAAGCTACGGAGCTCCTTTAGGGTGGTAGGCTTGGGGTACTCGGCAACGGCACACAGTTTGGCAGGGTCCGGCGATATTCCTTCTTTCGAGACGACGTGGCCGAGAATTGTGAGTTTGTGGGCGCCAAAATGACATTTTGTGAAGTTCAGTTGCAACCCGGCTGTTGTAAGGCACTGGAGAACTTGTTCCAGACGGGAAAAATGAGTTTCGAAATTTGCAGAGAAAACAACTATGTCATCTAAATAGCAAAGACAGATGTGCCGTTTAAGTGCCCTGAGGACACTGTCCATCATCTTTCAAAAGTCCCCGGCGCATTAAATTTATATAAGCCGTCAGGGGTCACAAACGCCGTTTTTGGACGGTCTGGTTCGGTCATCGGCACTTGCCAATATCCAGAGCGCAGATCCAGTGAAGAGAAAAACTCCGCACCTTGAAGGTAATCCAGGGCGTCATCAATGTGTGGCAAGGAATAAACATCCTTGCGTGGGATCTCTTTTAGTCGCCGATAATCCACGCAAAACTTAATGAAGCCACTTTTTTCGCATGAGGACCACTGGCGAAGCCCAAGGACTGTGTGAGTGTTGAATGACACCACGTTGGAGCATCTCATCGACATGTTAAATAATGACGCCACGCTCAGCCTGCGAGACGCGGTAGGGGCGCAGACGAAGTGGAGTATGATGACCGGTGTCTATATGGTGAGCAACAACTGACGTGCGTCCCAAGGGAGGTTGTCCGTGGTCGAAGGAGGCGCGGAAACGGTGAAGTAGTTGAATGAGCTGATCGCGCTGGTCTTGCGTAAGTCCGGTGTCCACGCTGCGCGACAGAACGTCTTCGTCAGGTAGTAAGGGTGCGGGGGCAGCCGTGACAGCATCTACGGACATCGGCGTCGTATCGGAAGGGGCATCGAAAGGAAAGATGGGATCATAAGCGTCAAGATGCTCAATACATTCGCCATTCATTAAGGTAGCAGGACAAGGGAACACATTGCACACGTACATGGCACTGAAACCATCGGCAAGCGTTATGACGGAAAACGGGAGGACAAGGTTCCGGCGACGAGCGCATTCTAGCGACGGTATAAAGAGGGCAGTTTAATCAGGGAGGGAGTTGCACAAAATAGACACCACGGCGACCGAAAAAGCAGAGATGACGACGTCAGTGGCGACGGTAACCTTTTTAGGTGAGCAAGGGAGATCTATGAATGTCGTGCTGAACGGAAACAAAACGAGTTGTGCACGGGCGCAGTCGACAACCGCATGATTAGCGGAAAGAAATTTCTATCCCAGGATGATTTCATGAGACGCATGCGGAAGTACGACAAATTCAACGATGTACAGCACCCCCTGAATCACAACACGAGCAGTGCATGTGGCAGAAAGCTGGACGTGCTGCGAACTCGCTGTGCGTAAGGAAATATCAACCAGTGGAGTCGTCACTTTGTTCAGTTTGCGGCATAACACTTCACTGATTACACAATTAGCGGCACCTGTGTTGACAAGAGCAGTTGTTGTGAAACCGTCCACAAACACGGCAATCTCGATTGGGGGAGAAAGTTGAGACCTTGGAAATTTCGTCGGTGGCGCAGTTCTTGCCTCGGGAACTGCGACAGTTCGTTTTCCTCCTGGGCGTGGTTGGAACGGCGAAGCATGGGAGAAGGAGACCGAAGACGGGGTGAAGGAGATCGACATGGGCTGAAATCTGGTCGACGTGAGCGGGGTCTGGTGCATCAGGTGTAACATGTGACTCTGGTTGCTGAGGAACGTTGCCGGAATGCTGAGCCTCATTAAAATAGAATCTACGGCGACGACAGTAGCGCGCAGCATGCCCTGTAATACCGCAGTTGTAGCAGACAGGCCGGTTATCCGGAGTACGCCAAGAGCTAACAGGTGCTCGAGGTGGTGAGAAGGGTTGATTTACCGGATAAACTGAAATAGACGACCTGTAGTAGTTGGTGGCCAGACTGTATGAAGGGAGCGGCAGTTGGGCAGGAGGTCGGCGGATGGCTTCTGCATAAGTCAGCGGTGCAGTACCTGATGTTGGGAACGTGGGCGGAGGAAGAGCCTCGGCAACTTGCGTCTGAATAGCCCGGCGAAATGAGAGGTCCAGTGCTGTGGGGGTCTCGTTGATCGTGGCCACAAGAGAGAGCTGTCGAGCAACTTCTTCGTGGATGTACTGTTGAATTTAGGGCATCAATACGGTGTAGTCGGGCCACTTCTTTTGCACTCCAAAGCCGAAATATCTGCTGTTTGCGTACTAGTGCGACGTGTAGAAATTCGCTGCTTGCGCAGCTCCTCAAAACTTTGACAGAGCTGAATCACGGCCGTGACGGTCTGTAGTTCTTTGGCCACAAACATATGAAAAGCATCATCATCAATGCCTTTCATTACATGCTTTATTCTGTCAGCCTCCGTCATCCTCGCATCCACTCGCCTACAGAGGCCGATCACATCCTCACTGTTTCGCTCAAATCATCCCCGCAGGCCAAGTTCAGCGCGAAGCTTGCGCATAGCTGGACGACCGGAAAACGAGGTCATGGTCTCTTTGAAGAACAACCAGGTGGGGATGTCGGCTTGGTGGTTGGTGAACCTTAGGTTGGCGAAATTTGTAAGGTAGAAGATGACGTGAGTCAGCTTTGCAGGGTCGTGCCCACTTGTTAATCGCGCTGGCACGCTCGTTCTCTGCCAGCCAGTCCTCGACATCGTGATATTCAGTGCCGTTGTAGACTGGTGAGTCACGCAGACAAAGTACGCCAGGGCACATGACAGGCGGCGACGTGGAAGATGCTTGTGGGGGATCGACGCGCTCGGTCATTGCGGAATCAGATGGTAGCTTACGGCTGCGAAGCTCCAGGATGTGACGCAGCACGTTTCCACCAAATGCAACGAGTGAGTTCACGTAAAAACACTTGTTATTAATCGAAATGCGTTAGCCGCAACAAGCTGGTACAGGCAGGAACCCGGCAAGCACGAGCCACATGGACGTGAAAGACGAGTCACAACACGGCGAGACGAGTCGTAGCGAGATTTTTGAGTGTGTTGAGAGAGACTGGTGTTAACGCGGGCCAGGTGACGGCAGTGTGCGAGACGAGATGAAATTTCTTCAGAGAAAGGAGTCGTCGAGGGTGCAGGGGCCGAAAGGAAAGAGACGCCCAGAGTGAAATCTGGCAAGCGACCATGGACGAGAAAAAATGGTGAAACGCCGGTAGTATGTTGAGCAACCGTATTATAAGCGAATGTCACGAAAGGTAGAATTGCATCCCAGTTCATGTGGATGGGGTGAATGTACATGGCGAGCATGTCCGATAGGGTCTGATGAAAGCGTTCAGTCAATCCGTTGGTCTGCGGGTGGTAGCTGGAAGTGGTCTTGTGAACAGTGTTCGAGGTGTGCAAAACTTGCTCCACAATGGAAGAGAGAAAGACTTCGGCACGATCGCTCAGGAGAATGCGTGGAGCTCCATGGCGCAAAAAGATGTGGAGAAGAAAGAAATCGGCGACCTCAGTGGCAGTCCCAGATAGTATAGAAGCTGTTTCTGGGTAGTGAGTAAGGTGGTTGACGGCCATGACAATCCATCGATTCCCATTGGATGATATAGGAAGAGGGCCATACAAATCGATTCCAACGACTTCAATAGGCGAGGCGGGACAAGGAAGAGGTTGCATTAAGCCAGGCGGAGCAGTTGTTGGTCGTTTTAGCCGTTGGGAATGGACACAGGAGGCGACGTACTTTGCGACGGCTGAAGAGAAGCCAGGCCAAAAAGAACGACTTCGTATTTGTCTTAAGTCTTGTGATAGCCTAGATAAGCGGCGGTTGCATCATCATGAAATGCTTCCAGAACTTCACGTTGCACAGAATGTGGGATGACGGCTACCCACTTGTTTCCATCGATGTGGTAAATGTAGCGGTATAAAGCTCCACCGACAAGCTTAAATTGTTTAAGTTGTCGACGGAGTCTTGCGTTTGGAGGAGTAGTAGAGCCGGTCAAGCGGTCAACAATGGTGTGGCAGTATGGGTCGACACGTTGTTGTGAAAAAAGAACGGGTAGGGTGCCAGGTGATGAACTTAGCGCTGTGAGTGGAGAGGGGCTGTCGCTTTGGAGTATCGATGGTGAGTGGCCTCCGCTGGGCAAAGACAGCGTGATAGAGCATCAGCATCTTTATGCTTCTTCCCAAATCTGTAGGCGACATCGAAATCATACTCCTGCAAGCGAAGAACCAAGCGACCGAGGCGATCCGATAAGTTTTTCAGCGATGAAAGCCAGCATAGGACATTATAGTCAGTAACGACGGTAAAATGATGGCCGTGAAGATATGGTCGGAATCTTTGCACTGCTTCAACAACAGCAAGACAATCTCTTTCGGTGATAGTGTAGTTATTTTCTGCAGCGATAAGAACACGACTTGCGTAAGCAATGACGCATTTGCGTGAGGTTTTGTCACGCTGCAAGAATACCGCACCCAGACCATGACTATTTGCGTCGGTGTGAAGGATGGTGGGTGTGATGGAATCGAAGTGGCAGAGTACTGGATCCGACGTGAGGGCTTGCTTCAATGCCGTGAAAGCGCTTTCGTAGTCTTCGGACCAAATGAAGGGGACGTTCCTTGCGAGGAGTTGATGGAGTGGAGACGTAATTTCCGCGAAGCCACGTATGAAGCACCGGAAGTAAGAAGAAAACCCAAGAAAGCTGCGCAGGTCCTTTCGATGTGGACGAGGAAAATCGAGGAAGGCGGCAAGCTTCTCAGGGTCGGGCCGAATTCCTTCTTTGCTGACAAGGTGGCCGAGAACCTTGATTGTCTTGCTAGCAAAGGTACATTTCGTGGTGTTAGGGTGTAGACCGGCTTTTGCAAGGCATGTGAGGACTTCATCAAGACGTTGTAGATGCTGGGAGAACGTAGATGAAAACACTACTATGTCATCGAGATAGCACAGACACGTTTTCCATTTCAAACCACGCAATACGCCGTCTATCATGCGTTCGTAGGTGGCGGGCGCATTACATAGTCCAAAAGGCATCACGTTAAACTCGTACAACCCATCTGGCACTGAAAAGGCGGTCTTCTCTTTATCAAACTCCGACATCGGTATCTGCCAGTAGCCTGACCTAAGGTCGAGGCTAGAAAAATACTCTGCGCCCTGTAATGAATCTAGTGCATCGTCGATCCGAGGGAGGGGATAAACATCCTTGCGAGTTATTTTGTTTAGCGCACGGTAATCGACGCAGAAACGTACTGCCCATCTTTCTTTTGAACGAGAACAACTGGGGATGACCAGGGACTCGAGAAAGGACGTATGATGTTGCGTCGTAGCATGTCTGAGACGTTTTCCTCGATGATCTTGCGTTCTGCCTAAGACACGTGATATGGACGCCGATGTACAATACGAGAGCCGTCAGTCTGGATGCTGTGAGTAGCAGTGGTAGTCATGCTGAGGGCGGGCGAGTTCACGTCAAATAGAGAACGGTGTCAATTTAGGAGGGTGAGCAAATCTTCAGTTTGATCAGGTCTTAAGTCAGTGCTTATGGTTGCCGACACAGGTGTGGAAGAGGCATTGAATGGCAGTGATTGTGACTTGGGACATCGTTGTGGTTGTTGTTCGGAAGAGTAAAAATAGCAACCGGCTCACTGTCGACAGCGCAAGATACTGTTGAGCCATAGGGGAGCAGTACACACTCGAGCCTTCATTTAGGGCGGTTGGGTAGGTAGACCCATTGAAGAAGCGAATAAGCCCTGGTGTGATCACAATGCTCCTACCTAGGGTATGGCCGTAAGGGAGAATTAGTGTATACGTCACCATTCACAATGCTGGTGCAATTAACACTTATAATTTCTTCAATGTATGGCCGAAGTACATTAATCTGACGTGGTGACAAGGCGGATGCGTCCATGGTGGTCAAGCGGAGAGACAGTGACATTTAGATGCAGGAGGCGTAGATGAAAAGATATGAGAGCGGACGCAGAGGACAAGAAATCCCACCCCAGAATGAGAGCGTGGGTGCACTCACGAAATACCACGAAAACGATGTGATGATGAATGCCTTCTATGCAGACACGAATGGTACAGTGTGCAAGTGGACGAATGAGAGTGTTGGTCGCTGCACGGAGAGGTGGGCCACCATAAGGCGTGGTGACGTTTTGAAGGCAGGAACACAAATAAGCATGAATAACCTTAACGGCGGCACCAGTGTCTACAAGAGCCTCAACACGTACAGCTTCTACAAACACTACTTTCAAGTTCGATGGCTGCTCCGGAGGAATTGTTAGCTATTCGGTGGATGCAGTAGGACGGAGATGTTAGATAGGGAGAATTTTTCTGAGCCGCCATGGCAGAGGGTTGTATGCGACGACCCGTGCGGAGCTCCAGCGAGAACAGGCAAGGGGACTAGGAGGAACTAAAAGCACCGTCCGCCACTTGTCAAGAACCGGTTTATTCAGCCAGGCTCGAGCTAAATCACACTGCTGATAATATTACAGATGAAGCAGATGTGCAGGTGATGATGATATCTAAAGAGAATGAAGAGTCATTCGCTTGTCGCGCTCACATTATATGTAATGGTTCCCATAACACATGTATCACTCGGGGCTGCTCCTTCACAAGGCATGTGATATAGCAGGTTGCTTGAGCATTGTAAAGAGCTGCTTCCATTCCAGGTAGACCAAGAGGCTGTGGCGAAAAAAAACTATATATGGTTTAGGTGACGCTTTCTTTCTCACGCTATAGAAAAACCACCAGAATAAATATGTGACGCTTCTCAAGTGTGACTGTGGTAAACTATTAACTAGTAAGACTTTTCCACTAATATTCGGCTAGCTCCGAAGACACATGTGAAGTGATAGTGATGTATTCGCATTCTTTCATCGCAAAGACCTGGTTTGTGCTACCTGGCGATACAAGTTGAGAATTAACTATTGAGTCAGCGACTCGTTCCAACGTGAAGCCAGGCCGCAAGTAACGCACGTTTTTCTGGTGACAGAATGACGCATTAAACATTTTTAAAATTTCAGATTGCAATGCACTGCCGCCGTGTGACGCCAACGCAGTCATTGAGAAAAAAACCTACACGTGTCGAAATGAAATAACTAACCCAGCAAGCAACCGTCCTAACAATCACACACACACACACACACACACACACACACACACACACACACACACACACACACACCACACACACACACACACACACACCACACACACGCACGCACGCACGCACGCACGCACGCACATACACACACACACGCGCGCACACACACACGCACACACACACGAACACACACAAAGTAAAAAATATAAATTTACTTTCACTAAACTCTCACCATCACAAGAAGCGTATGTTTTCAAAACAAAAGCCATTCACGTATACACTGACGGCTCATAGACGTCCTGCGCGGCGGGTGCGGCATATATTGCTTTGACAAAGGATGGAAAAATCATAACTGTTAGAAAATTTCAGATCCGCAACGCTTCAAGCGCATACGACACGGAATTAATAGCATTCCAAGAAGCCCTTCATTTTGTTTTTACAAACAACTTTAACACGCCAGCCCACATTTACACAGACTGTCTATCGCTTCTAATGAAACTTTCAAGTCTCACTGATAACGATGAAAGAATTTGGAACATTAAGCTGCTTCTTAACCATATAATCTCGTCAGGCAAAATTATAAAATTGTATCATGTACCTGGCCATATGGGAATTTTGGGAAATGAGCTAGCTGACGCTGCAGCTGCCTTAGGAGGGAAATCAGGCTTTGTGCGTTACGCCAAAATATCAATTCGGTCAGTACGAACTCAGTTTCATAAAATCTTGAATTCATATTGGCACACCCATTGGCAGACTGAGGGACCTGAGACAACGCTATTTCATTGGATCACAAGTCCGTACAAAATTCCTCAATGGTTCCCCCCTCCTAAAAACCTAACACACTTATTATCTGGTCACGGACATTTTCAGTATTATCTTCATCGGTTCAATATAACTGCATCGGACAGGTGTATGTGTGGTGCACCTTGCTTGAGCGAACAACACTACTTTAATGAATGCCCAAACACGCAACACATTGTGACCCATTTACGTGTGCCCAAAAGTGATACAACACTACCTGCGCATTATTATGGGCTATTCACCAATGGAAAATCTCGCGCGTATCTACTTCAGTTAGTGACTGTCATGCGAAACTCTGTTTCTATGACATCCACATGACACGCATTAGCTACCAACACTTTATCAGGACGTCGCTTCATACTCTGAATCACCTCTCTATCACAACTTTTGCGTGAATGCTCTCGATTACAGTCGCAGCTATGCCAACAAAGGTGGGGGAAAACCTCGGCGACTGATAACGATAGCATCACTGCTCCTTTTTCCCTAAGTACTCGAACCATAGCATTCGCAACGCTTGCGCAAGTACCTAAGTCGTTGTCAAGTCGTACCGTTGACGATAATTGGTCATTGTTTAGAGAGGAGATTACCTTATTAGTCGACAAATACGTCCCTGAAATTGCCATATCTAATGATAAAAGAAACCCATGGTTTAACAATATTTACGAACTTTGAGAAATCGAAAAAAAAGGCTGTATAGGACCGCGATGCACGCTTGCAGTGCCTCTGCTTGGAATTCATATAAGGAATGTCCTAAAAGTTATACTTCGGCGTTATTCACTGCTAAACACAAGTATTTTAAACATGACCTACCATCATTATTAAAATGCAATCCCCGAAAATTTTGGCAACAATTATCACCTGCTTCTGCTGTGACAGATATTACTTTGAAAGGCAAAAATCAATTACCTCTCCCAAGAGACCAGTGTGCGATTGCATTTAACACATTTTTTTCTTCTGTTTTCACACGGGAAGATCATTCTAGCATTCCCGAGTTTCCGGAACTTGATTACCCTTTCATGGCACCCATAGATATTAACATTGAGGGCATCACTAAACTAATCAGCAACCTCAAAGTTTCTACTTCTAGTGGTCTAGATGATATCAATTCAAAGATACTAAAAAATACAATTCCCATGTCCTCTCAAATATTATTTCACATTTTCAGACAGTCTTTGTGTACCGGTCAGCTTCCTAGGGACTGGAAAGTCGCAAAAGTTATTCCCATATTTAAAGCAGGATGTAAAGATCAGGTTGAAAATTATCGTCCCATCTCGTTAACCTCTATCAGCTGTAATTACTTAACATATCATTGCTTCTCACATTTACAGTCATCTTGAATCAAACAATTTTTTTAGTTCCACCCAACATGGCTTTAGGAAAGGTTTCTCTTGCGATACACAACTACTTGAATTCACGACAGATCTACAGACTAACTTAGACATGAACACACAGACAGATTGCGCTTTCTCGATTTTTCGAAGGCCTTTGACCGTGTCGCCCATTGTCGTCTGATTTCCAAACTGTCTTCTCTTAAATTGGACTGCTTAACGCTATCATGGCTTCGAAATTTTCTTTCATTTCGTGAACAGCTCACATTTGCAAATGATTCTCATTCAGATATCGCAGAAGTCACTTCAGGAGTGCCGCAGGGTAGCGTCCTTGGTCCTCTACTCTTTTTAATCTTCATCAACGATCTGCCGATTAACATTTCATCCCGTATACGCCTGTTTGCGGACGACTGTGTCATTTATCGAACCAAACATCTCCCTCTGATCATCAGGCCCTTCAAGGTGACCTAGACCTCGTTTGCAGTTGGTGTAATAAGTGGTTAATGAGCTTGAACACTTCAAAATGTAAAATAATGTCGGTTTCCCGAAAAACCTCGATTTCCACTTTTCATACAAAATTAAAAATAGTGAACTATCTCGAACCACATCATACAAATATCTAGGGGTATTATTGACTCTAAACTTTCATGGTCTTCCCACAGAACTGACACTCGCTCAGTGGAATTTACCGGCATTCACCAACGTCCGCTTTAATAATTTGGACCCACACCTACAGCTCCGTCTTCCATCAGGAATAACCAGAGCTGGGGAGACACTTTTGTGCCGTCTGTGGATCGGGGTGGCCTTTACGAATGCTTATTTGGTTCGAATTGGAATGGCAGAACTTTGTAAAATGAATCATGTGGCGCAGGGGAATCGAACAAACCTTCAAGCACACAAGTGTCTTAGCGTTTTACCCCCACCGAAATATGGCCACTATGTCAGGAATCAAACCTGTGTTGTTGAGCTCACCAGTGCCACACAATCCAACTAATATTGTTTCAGTTTCAGCCTTATTGAAATGTAGATTCCATGCCACGGCTGACAGCCAATGCTTGTCGCCAATCTAAAACACCTCTTCATGATATGCGTGGTAAAACATTCACAAATACAGCAATGAATGTGTGAGGTTCGAGATGACCTGCTGTAGTGGACGTTGATATGTTTCAACGTGCTTGCAGAGTGGACATTGGGGGGTAGTCATCCTGTTGTTGCATGGCAGTCTGGGAAAACAAGTAACATCACCAGACATTGATAGGCATAATCAATGCACTAAATTTTCTAAAGTAAACAGATGATCTCAGTTCACTAGTAAATAGGCAGTATTTTATACATAAATTCAATGGTTCCCGTAACACATGTATCACTTAGGGCTGCTTCTTCACAATAAGTCATCTCATGTAGCAGGTTTCTTGAGCATTGTACAGAGCTGCTTACATGCCAGGTAGGCCAGACCCGCTCGCTGGATTCTGTGCCGACCGGTTGTGCCCTCGCGATCTCCGACGACAGCGTAGCTCTGGCCGACTGAATTAGCCCTACGCCATTTCTTGTCGCCGACAAGAGCTCTCTCCAGTGTTGCCATGTCACCAGACTCCTGCAAAAGTGTTCTTTCCTGTCTTTTCCTTACTTCCGTCGCTCCCTGTCCCGCGCCCCGCCGTGGTGGTCTAGTGGCTAAGGTACTCGGCTGCTGACCCACAGGTCGCGGGTTCAAATCCCGGCTGCGGCGGTTGCATTTCCGATGGAGGCGGAAATGTTGAAGGCCGGTGTGCTCAGATTTGGGTGCACGTTAAAGAACCCCAGGTGGTCGAAACTTCCGGAGCCCTCCACTACGGCGTCTTTCATAATCATATAGTGGTTTTGGGACGTTAAACCCCACATATCAATCAATCAATCCCTGTCCCCCCCCCTTGCTCTCTCCTTCCTCCCTCTTTAACTCTCTACCTTTTAATTCTATCTTTTTATTCCCTTCTCTACCGCAATCCCTAGTGAGCTACTGTTGGGGTGTCCTCCTCCTGAGAGACAGTTACGGGGCTCACTTTTCTTTTCTTTTATTTGTAAAATCACCCCCTTCCCCAGGTCGGCCAAACCACTGTGACAGAAAAAGAACTACATCTGATATAGGTGATGCCTTCTTTCTCACTCTATAGAAAAACCACGCCCATAAATATGTGATGCTTCTCAAGTGCGACTGTGGTAAACTATTACCTCGTAAGGTATTTGCACTAATCTATGGGCTAGCTTTGAAGACACATGCGAAGTGACAGTGATGTATTTGCATTCTTTCATCGCAACGGCGTGGTTTGTCTTACCTGGCGATACAAGTTCAGAATTAACTATTGAGTTAGCGACTCGTTCCAACGTGAAGCCACGCCGCCAATAATGCACGTTTTTGAAGCGACAGAACGACACGTTAAATATTTTATAAGTTAATATTGCAATGCGCTGCCGCCACGTGACACTCACGAAATCATTGGAAAAAAAGAAAACTACATGTGTCCAAACGAAATGACTAGCCCAGCAAGCAACCGTCCTAAAAAAAAAAAAAAACTTCAGTGGTTTCTACTCACCAGCCCGTAATTCTCCGGCTTGCAACGGGTGTTCATCCGATAAAAGCTTCAACGGTCGCTTTGTTCCCGCAAGTCACTTGAATTCGCTTCGCGAAAGCATTTCAACGAGTCAAAACAAACAGAACGAAAGAGAGTGTGTCGGCTGGTAGTGGCTCGAAATACTTACAGCAAAACAAAACAGTGCGAGACGCCTCCGAAAGTACCGCGAGCCATTACCTGCCATCGCTACCGTTGGGCGCCGTATATTTTGAAATGAGGATAATGATGTCGATGGGCTGCTGCTGACAACGAGTCAGCTGGAACGAAAACTATTACAAAAAGATTGATGACGCAGCTCATGTAAAAAAAAATCCTTGCTCTAAAAACAAATTGTTTATTTCGTGTGTAGCGGTACACAAATATGTAGTATTCGATGATTTTAGAATCGAAACGTGGCCCCGACGAGGACGCATCTACAACCAAGTACGATAGCGCGAATGGCGGCGCCCTTGCGCTGCATAACGGAACGGTCAGTACATCCACTTCGCGTGTTTGAAGCCGAAACGTGCCGCGGTGTATTTTTCACCCCCAGCGAGTGCTGCCAACCTGCGAAGTCATTTGTTCTTTCTTCGGAGTGAGAAAATTCTTTCGATTTCTCTCAAGTTTCATGGCGAGAGATTTTTTGAAGACTAATGTGTTTGTGCTATGGAAAATATTTTCCAAGTTCACTTTTATTATATGATGGTGCATTTGTTTGAAAATATTCAAAAAAAATCACTGTGCTGAAGGTAAAAATTGTTGCAGTGCGCAAGATAAACTTTAAACGACATTTTATTCATTGAAATCACAAAGTTAAGCGGTAATCACATTGGGGGAGGTGACACCTAGTATCGCAGTATTTAATTTAAATCCCCAAGAAAGAAGCACTCCATATTGACCGAAGAATGGATAATATATCAAAATATTGTTTAGGAACACTGCGAGATGAGCTGTTCTATGCGAAACTTGGGAATATTACACTACGACACAGTGCCTTTGTAATAGAATGCAGGTTTCATAATAATAATAATAATAATAATAATAATAATAATAATAATATAATAACCAGGACGAGCTTGCTATTTTACAACTCTCCTTCAGAAAATGATTGGTGGTGTTCATATGAAACATGAAAACAAAAACGTACTCTCAAGCTTTGTCAGGATATCTGATGCGGGATATTGTGCCGAAAAATAGTTTAACCACGAAAAAATATTATGTCGCGCATCAGTTCATCCTTTACCAGCTGCTGAATGTTTACGAAAAGATATGTTTATTAGAAATGTGGACTGCCATATATTCCTTTGAAACATATCCTTGCAGTCTTCCACCAGCTACTTTTTCTTCCACCTTTTTTTTCATATCTGCAAAGAACAGCATACATGCAGCCTACTGCTCTTGCCGCACTTTTCACAGAAACCTTGGTGACCTTGGCGGAGCCATATGGCTCCAGAGAGCAGCCCACTAGCACCGTGACAGCGTTCGCAAAGAAGGAAAACCAAGGAAAAAATAACAACAAACCACAGAAATAATGCCGCGGGTGAAAAGCGACAAAATGGGAGGTTAGTGTGAAGGAAAACATATACTTAGTGGACTCGAAAGAGAGCACTTCTCTTTGGTTCTAACCGGGATTAAGGCATTCGACGTCGAACATGGACGGCAGGTAATGAAATGCAATGAAGTGGGGGAGAGAAGAGCTCTGACAAAGCGTTAAAGACGGAGATCGGCCCGTTCACCCCCTTGCCCTCCGCGAAACCGCTACTAGGCATGGCACAGCGCTTTTGGGTGAGTGTAGAGTGGGTGTAAAAGAAAAAAATGTGGCAAAAGGAACTAAAATCAGGTTATGGGTGGGAGGTCCTTCCGTTGATATGCTTGCTTCATATGGACGCGAAAATTTTTCTTGATGGTGACAAATTTTTCTTTTTCCCGGTATACAGCCAAAATCTCCTAGATCTAGAGAAAATTCCCTAGAGTAGGCAGCACTGCTCCGACAGGTGATCACTTGAACTTGCGGGTTTCTGGGGGCTGACGATAATTTAAACGGCCAAGCCCATGCGCAGCGCCGATCAATATTGCTCAAGTTTCAGCGTTCATACTTGTGCGAGTGTCAATGAAAAAATAATAATTGCACATATCTGAGGAACCAAAACAACATGTCAGTATTTTGTATGTAAGTCTTTATATTAAGGAAGGCATACATAACTAAACCTAAGAATCATAGTGTTCAACAAACTGCGCTGACAATTCAATGCGATGCTCAAAAAGGCAAGTGTTTCCACTGCTTTGCTAAGACGATACAGTGGTGGCACCTGCCCGTCGCTTTGCGTTCTACACCTTATCGCCTCCAAGACGGGCGCGCAAGCTTTCCTTCGTGTTCGAAGATAACTGCCAGATAGCGCTCGTGTCTAACGTGGCTTAACGTGCCTTGATGCGCTCCTTTGCCTTCGCTGCGCAGTGGCTCCAGAATACAATTTACAAATTTTCTCGCGCAGAACATCAAATAAACGTGTTGTTCACTCTCGCCAGATGCAAGACTGTCGTGTTTTGATGACATTTGCAGTGAAACATGAAGATACGGGACCAGTTTTTTTATACCTCGAATCACCTAGTAGTATATCATGAAATCTTAAGCCACTCGCTTCCAACAAATCCAACACCTGCTTCCAACAACAGAATAATGGGATTAGAATTCACGAAGCATGTAATAAAATTACATGAAAGATGGAAACACATTGGTATAGTGGTTACTTCTAGTTGTTGTTATACTGAACATATTTTTTTCTGCTAAGTCTGAATGCCAATGTAGTTTAACACAACCCGATAATCAAAATTGGCACCTTCGTTGCTCTCCGCCGTGAGCTCCCGCCCCCCTTTTTTATTGCGAAATCTGATTTGCGTGCGTCATATTTTCGGGTTACGTATAATTTTATTTTAATAAACTTTGTTTTAGCATATATGCCTTTTCTATAGTATTCAGTCATTGCAATCTCTCGCCGCTTCACCACCGTTCTACTGTTACTTTGCAGCTCTTATCTTTTTTTTCGGTGTGAAGTTCAGGAGTGCTAGTTCTATTATTCGTTATCTCATGATCTTAAACTTCTTAGCAACCAGAATATTTGCGTATTGATAATGCGTTAGGCAAGAAAAAGTAGTGAAAACGCGATACACAAGTGCAACTCTCAGTGCAGCTGGTGACCCTTGCCAGGCAAAACCTTGTTGCATGAACTTCTGCCTAACTGTGAAGTGGTAATTACAAAAGACCATTTCCCTCACTAAGCCTGGAAGGAAGTTTGTTACGTCAACGTCCCTGATATCAAGACCACCTTCTATACACTACAGGACCTGTACTGTGCAAGACGTTCACCGCATCTGAATATACATAAGTACACATGCACCATTATGACCCCACACTGAATAATAAAAACGTTTGAGGAAGTAAGCTCATAGCTTCTCTTAAAGGGGTAGTCCCGATTGCTTATTGCACTTTATTAATGTACAGGTACTCTGGTGGCCGGGATGACTAAATCTGGTAATTGCCTGATCTGAACTTTACGTCAGGAATAATGATAGATAAATTTCTCGATTGCTGATTGCACTTTATTATTGCACAGGTACTCTGGTGGCCGGGACGACTATCGTTAACTGAATCTGGTGATTGCTTGAACTTTACGTTAGGAATATTGATAGAGAAATTTTGGCGCAACAATAACTGTAATTGTTTTCGTGAATGGTAGGTTCTGCTAAAGATTGAGTGGAGCGTTAACGTTGTAGACGATGCGTGCGAAGATACCTCGCTTGCCAGACTTATAAGTTGCGTCACCGACTCTTCATCCCAATCTTTTAGTTAATCGTGTTTAGATGCTTCACATGGTTCTAGAAAGGTATGTAACCGTGAGATTATTACACATTTCAGTATTTCAATTTTTTAAGCGCAAGTGCGCCTGTTGGAATGATGGCCCTCTGCAGAGCTTACATTGTTTTGGGCATTCACATTCTTTGAAAGCACAGGTTTAAGACCTCAAAATAAGCGGAGCGTAAATGAAGGGTCGATGTGTCCTCTGGTGCTAGAAACGCCATCAATATTCGAAAAGGCAATTTTCGAACTTAGTTCTGTCTGCACTGCGCAGCCCGATTTCGGGAAGATTGAAGCGGGCAGGAGTAGGCTACTATCGTGAAAAAATCCATACACGTGATTACTTGAGCCAAGTAACATTTTCCGAACAAACCACGAAAAAGTACAGCTGAGATGAAGAAAACTACGAACCTTAATGTCCTTCAAAAAATGTGCTCGGAAAGTTGAGGTGAAAAGCCTCTCATAGCTCACCGGACCATATCTACTAGAAAGGTAATGAGAAATTGTCATTAGTTACATATAAAGAAGAATATGCCCCTCCAGAATTCAGCGATGTCTTTTGGTTACTTCTCGTGTCTAGTTTACTATAATTAGGAGATTCGTTTGAGTTAAATAAGTGTGCTTTGCATGCTACTATACCTTTCATGTTCTCGAAAAAATTATGCAAGTTAGGACATGATTATGTCGACCTATAGTCACTACAAACTTGCGTGTTCGGCATTCAGGCATGGAACATCTTTAGAAAAATTAAAAATATGAGTATTTATTGCTTCTGGCAATCGTTTCAGTCCCCTCGTATTTTTTGTGGACATAAAAGGTTTTTCTGGAATAAAAAAATCCCACCATATCCACGGAGTGCATGCTGATGAGTGGGGCGAAGCGTCCACTCATCCGCGCATCAATCTGAACGACCGTCGGTGCATCCATCTGTTGGTCTGTGAATACGTCCTTGCGTCCATCCGTGCGTCCGTTCATGCATCCGTCCATCCACGCGTCCGTCCATCCATCCACCCATCCAGGCGTCCATCAATGCATCGTCTGTCTGTCTGTCTGTCTGTCTGTCTGTCTGTCTGTCTGTCTGTCTGTCTGTCTGTCTGTCTGTCTGTCTGTCTGTCTGTCCGTTCATCCATCCATTCGTCCATCCATCCTTCCGTCCATTCGTCCGTCCGTCCGTCCATCTGTCTGTCTGTCCGTCTGTCTGTCTGTCTGTCTGTCTGTCTGTCTGTCTGTCTGCCTGCCTGTCTGTCTGTCTGTCTGTCTGTCTGTCTGTTCTGCCTGTCTGTCTGTCTGTGTGTCTGTCTGCTACTACTACTACTACTACTACTACTGCAGATACATACATACATACATACATACGCGCATACATATATACATACATACGTACCACATACACAACATACATACATACATACATACATACATACATACATACATACATACATACATACATACATACATACATACATACATACATACATACATACATACATACATACATACATACATACATACATACATACATACATACATACATACATACATACATACATACATACATCGTGGACGCATGACCCATGGCATAGGGCACTTCGACCCCCAAAACGAACCTTTGAAAATTGCAGGAGCTGTACACACGGATGGTCCATATAAAGTACGCCATACAAAGTCCGCGTTTTTGCGAAAATCATTAAGCCTCCATTAAATTGCACGGTCCACTGTTATCTTCATGATGAGTGCCAATTAGGCTATTTAATTAAATTCATAGATGTTAAAAAGCTTATAATATCTTTATTCAGTGTCATAACCTAGGATCTCTGATATCTTCAATAAAGTCGAGCACAGAGTACGGGCAGTATTTTGGTTGGGAAGGCTGTGAAATTATTGCTCAGACCTACCGACCAAGAACTTGAATGTATATGTGGGAGACAATATACATGGCAACCAAGGGATTGCACAAAAGGACATATAAAATAAAAATGACATATTCAGCAGTAGCCTGTTCGCAATAGTCATGGATTCTTTCATGTTGCTTATGTACACAACATAGCAGCCAATGATGTTTAAAAGCAAACAGCAAAAGATATGACAGTTCAGATTGAGTGGCGGCCAGCTGGCGAATGCAAACACCAACTGAAAAAAGGTGGCACACTTTTTGTTTTCTGACACTTGGTTGTGGGGATTGGGACAAAAAAATTGTCAAAATAACATAATTGCGAGCAATATTGGAACTTAGCACCGATACTTTTGTCGTAGCAGACATCTGCGCTCGTTTTACCGCTTCTGTACTGTCACGTCAGCAGAGTCGAGTCTATTGAATTCAGGTCGGTCTGGCCAACAACAATGACTTGAACTTTTCCGCCATGCCTAAATTATGATATTTATTTGATGCGCTTCATAAGGATCCAAGTTTATGAAAATAATAGAGTTACGCAGCGTCTTGTACGACATCAGGATGAGTTTTCAAAGAGTATTTGTGAAAAGTGTGTGCCTGCCACTCTATCATTACAATCGCAACTGGACTTGTATAGTTCTATATTCATTCAAATACCAAGTATTATACAAGTGCACGTTGTACAATACACTAATTCTATCGACTCTCACTGCTTCTTCTCACATTACAATGAGCGCCTACGAAGACTAAACGACGATACAAGCTGAACACCACTGCAATCAAATAGCTTTTTGAAGCCTCTAGTGTGAAATAACAATGTCAATTATTCTGGTTACAATAAAGATCTCCACAAGTTGCAGACGAGTGTTCTTTCAAAGTTATCGTGGCTTAGGAAGACATATCCTACGTTGTACGGTGATGCTTGTCCGTGGTGCGGCATTTTGCTAACATTATAACGCATCTCTTTGGAGTGTAACCGAAGGCCAGATAACTGCAATATTCTTAGGCAACACTATAACAGCAAGTTTGAAACGGTGGGAGACACAGCTTGGCAGCTCGGACCCACAAGAACAATTATGCGTCGTAGTCAAGTTAGAAGAGCGTTGCAAGCCAGTGGAGCCATGAACTTCAGGCCCCAACCAACATGCTCCTAAACACCCCCTTTTTTACCTCTACCCTCAAAATAAAGTGTTGTTCTTCATGTTCTTCCACACTGGAACTAGAGCAGTCTTCCCAGTTCTTGCGATGCATCAGTACATCATAAAAGAATTGTCAGAAGATTGATCTACCTTAGGATATCAGGCAAGCGTAATACTTTATTTGGCCTATAGGTAAACTGATCTAATATGCTCACATTCGTTGCTCAGTTCGTTATGAGTATAGCACATAAAGCGGAGAAACAACAAAAATTAACAGATCCCACGTACTGCGGCAATCAATACTATGCGAAGCACAAATGAGGAAGGTTGAAATGTTACTTTGAAATAAGCACAACGTTACTATGCAGACGTAAATTATGCCATACATGACTTCCATGCCATAATTATCATGTTTGGAAAGGGTCATTTACCTTCGTCGTATATTCACGTCAGGTGATACTAAATTTTGTATCCCGTGACGTGAAATGTGGAGCTAGCGAAACGGTCGTGAGCATGCTGTCAGCATAGAATGTAGTCACGTTTTACTTCACACGCATGGCATGATTATTATGTTTGTACGTGTCATTTACTTTCGTCGTCCATTCACGTCACACGATACCAAATTTGGTATATTTGAGCTAGCGAAACGGCCGTGAGCACGCTATGAGCGTAGGATGTATTCTTGTTTTACATGACACGTATTAGGATTATCATGTTTGGTCGTGTCATTTACCTTTGTCATCTATTCACGTAATATGATACCAAGTTTCGTATATGTGGAGCGAGTGAAATGACTGCGAGCGCGTTATGAGCGTAGCATGTCTTCATGTTTTGCATGACATGCATGTCATGATTATCATGTTTGGACTAGTCATTTACTTTCGTTGTCCATTCACGTCACGCAATACCGAATTCGGCACATGTGAGCAAGCGGAAGGGCCGCGAGAGCATCACGAGCGTGATATGTTGTCATGTTTTCATTTGTCACTCATCTCATGATTATCGTGTTTGCACCAGCCATATACCTTCGTCGTTCACTGACGTCAGGTAACACCAAATTTGGTATTTGTGAAGCTAGAGAGACGGCCGCGATCGCATCATCAGCGTGGCGAGTAGTCGTGGCTAGTCATAACATATAAATCATGACATGCAGGTCATGATTTCCACGTTATAGGGTTGGTCACTTATGTTCGCCATGCAGTCATGTCGCACCATACCAGCTTTCCAAAATGTCATGTGAACGAAACCAAAGCAAAAGCAGCAAGACCAAGAAATGTGAATAATGATATTCAAGAAATACATATCATAATTTTTATGTTATGACTAGTCAGTTATAATTGTCATATAGTCATGTTATCCCATACCAACTTTGGCATTAATAAAATTATTGAGACGGCCAGGAGAGCTAAAACTTGTAGGTGGCTAGATAGATAGATAGATAGATAGATAGATAGATAGATAGATAGATAGATAGATAGATAGATAGATAGATAGATAGATAGATAGATAGATAGATAGATAGATAGATACGCTCAAAGTCACAATAGTTCGCTAGGAAATGCTTGGCATTTCAAACACTTTCAATACAGAATTACCCTCCATCATTGCTATCTCGGCTAAAACTCTTTGACCATAACTCATTCGACGACTGATGATGCTTCTACTCTCATCAACATATATTTTTATCACCTAATAAGAGAGAAACACTCATCGCTTAAAAACTCACTGACATCACTGTTGTCAGTGTACATTGGTGTCGTTGCAATAAAGGAGGAAATATGTCTCAAGGAGAATCCACGCATAATATAGCATTCATACATCGTCATGAGTTCCTCTTGGGCAGCATACATACATATAAGAGCCAGTGTACAAGTCATTTCCAAATGAATTGTGCATTACCGGGCTCTGCTTCCGGTAAACCAAACATACGCGAGAGAGCCTGAGCCTCACCTACAAGACGCACTTCAGTGCTCGCCTTCGTACCTCAAGGAGGATTCCACCAGCCCCTTGTTTGTCTCTACCCTTGACGTTTTCGTTCCTATAGTAGACCAATATCACATGCAGAACTCGCATCGCAATTTCGCTCTGATGGTGACCTCCGCAGTCTCGAGACGATCAATAATGTGCGACGGTCGCTTCAATGCGCTCAATGTGCGCCATAAACGCTCAGAAGATTCTCGCTTTTCTTAGCTCAACGAAGTTGGCAGCAGAGGCTCTTTAGAAAAGCACACAAAGTAGTCGTCCGTAGTTTCGCCTCAGTAAATATGTGCACAATCCTGCGACTTGATGAGAACTAGAGACTTCTCCGACGCAGTATCCTGCAATGCATACTTATAAAGATGCCGTCAACTGCAGGGAGTCATTCGGCCCGAGGAAAGAATGTAGCGAAATAAAAAATATGATTCCAAATAAACTAGAATGTATACTAGTTCTCTATACGCAGCCCCATTGGGAAAATGGCGGAGCGTGATGCTTGGCGTCTGCACGCTTACTCACTACTGCACTTTCTTTTTCTTTTCTTTCTTTCTTTTCTTTATTTTTCCTTCCTTTCTTCTTTTCAGTCTTCCTTTACCCCTTTCTTCAGTTCTTTCTTTATTTTCCTTCTTTTGTCGCGATACTTTCCTTCATATTGAAGACATTACTGTACTTCCTTGCAGGCCAGTTAGATATATTGCCACGTTCCATTTCCCAAGTTTTTGTTATCGTCCGAAAACACCGCACGATTCTCAGCGCAAACCGCGCCTGCAGTTTTCTAGAAGGTTCCGGACTGTAGTAGATCATTTCGATAAGATCACGCCCACTGTGCGAACGGTACAGATTGTTCTGGAAGCTACGCCACCGCCAGCGATAACGCTAGAACATTGGACGGCAAGAGTATAAATGCCGACGCGCTTCGCCGCTTGTCAGTTGTTGATCGAAGGCCGACGCTCCGTTCGCCGCTATCAGTCCGAGACTGCTATCTGTGCGAGACTGCTGCTGTAATTGGACTTTCAGTTTACCGGGCACAGGTTCGCCCAAATAAACAGTTAAATCCTAACACGAAGTCTCCTGTCTTCGGCCACGTCACGGCCCCGTGACAATATTGCCTCTGAAATTACCACATATCTCGGCCTCTATCAAATCGCTATGAAATTAGCAGAGCCCTGCACAGAACAAATGAAGTGAGCGAATTTTAAATTTAATGAAGCAACGATGGTATGATGCAGGAGCGCGCAACAAATGCACAAGTCAAGCACGAGTGGAGGGCAAACAGCTCAGAACAAATAATGAGAGACGCTGACGTATACCTCCAACGTAAATGACTTGATTCGAACGTTGAGCCTCAAATGAGGTTAGGGTATGGACGTGGCCATTATGAATTTGAAACCTTGAGTAGCTTCGCTGATTATGTCGTGAAGACCCGTTAAAGAGTGCGTATGGTAGCAAAGAAAAGCAATGAAAATGCAATATGACGCCACCACTTTTGCTGTTTAATCAGCCTTAGCATTGTCAAGTTACCAAACCTACTTCGAGTTTCTTAATTAGTGGCATTCTCTAAAATCAGCACTTACATTCCAACGTTTTTTTAGGCATGTGAGAAACGTGCATACACTGTGCCGTTTTGTTATATTAAAGTGTTTTTCGCGGTCTTATGAGCCCAAAATAAGCTTTCTAGTAAAATCCGAATTTAAGCTAGATTTAGCAGCTTGGTTGAAGTTACTAACGGCCTTATTGTTAACATTCTAAGGTCATCACCATATCTAAAGCCTATCAGCTATATTTAAAATTCCTGGAAATTTTTCCACTATTTGGCCCTGTTAACAGTTCTGTTAATCAGCGATTCCTTTGGGTAATAATATTGCGTTAAAAGCTTTCAAGCAGTTTAGAAGTTTTATTGCCTGTGAGCGCTTTAGCGCTTGCCTTCATGTCGCTAACTGCTCTAAAAAAAATGAATAACAAGCTTAAAGATTGCGCAACCCTAGCAGGCTTCCCAGTGTAAGTATTTCTAAATATGCCCTCAAAGTATCCGTATCAGACCCCTCGAAATGTTGTTTCATTTTGATCCTAATAACCATAAAGTGAGAAGATATAACGAGGATTATCTTCGTCACGTCGCATATAATGCCTACACATTGCTGCAAATTCGTGAAAAGCAGTTAAGCCCCATGGGTTCTGAACGACGTTACTGCTATTTGTTGTATCTGGTAAGCTAAGAATAAAAATTAAAGTGTACTGCAGTTCATTTGTGTTATGCGCTTCCAGCTGCGGTCGCTCTTTTCTATGACGTAACAATCATGATGAACCAATGGCGAATTCAGCATGTCACCGTTCGCGACGAGAGACGATGTGCCGCTGCACCAAGACCAGGCGGCGTTCAGTCGGTTTTCCTGTGGCGTTTTGTTCATTAAAAAGTTATTACATCGACTGAGACTCGGCCTCATTCTCGCTAGCCGTCATTCTTTGGGGACGTTCCTGACTTTGCTGTGTCTGAAGTGTACCGAAGCGGCAGAGCTTCATCGCTATCCATCGTTTCGGCAGCGTGAAGCAGTAACTCCGCGTCTACTGCATCAGTCGCTCAGATGCACCGAGCATATCGCCTGAAGGAAAAAACTCTCGACGATTGTCGTCGTGGTCTTTCGTGCGCAGTAAAGTCAAAGTGAAGTCTGAATTGGCGCTTGCGTATTTTGTAGAATATGAGCGTCTTGAATTTATCGCACGCAAAAGCCGTGGCATCGGCGTTGTCACATGTGCGTGTGTGAGTGTGCTACTTGGTTGTCGCAACTTGGGAGCCTCGGTGATATTTTGCGATATGCGCTGTGCTGTGCGCCTATATGAGTGATGTGAGTGCGGAGAAGGCGTGACAAATGCGTCCAAAGGAACCTGCTACGAGACAGTACGAATTAACAAAACAAACCTAATGGTGAGAATATGCAATGTTCTGTGCATTATAAAGTGAATTGTCGTCATCAGGTGGGTGTATAAATAATTATGTGCCACGTTGAACAGCACGCTGCATAAGCGCTTGTTTCATACGCAATGCACGAGTGCATTGCATGAAAAACGCCGTGCGAAGTTCTTCAAATCGCGAAATGACGCACGCTATTTATTATCCTAGCATCTATTTGGATCGGTGCAGCGATAACGATCAAATACGATCAGTTGCATCCGTCGTGATTGTTACTAAAGCGACACCGCTAAAACAAATATTATGCGAAAAAAAAGAAAGATCTTCATCCCGTTTTTTTAAGGCGTTATACGATACTTAGTGATATCTTATTACAACATTTTATGTTTGTATAACATGTTTTTTGCATTTTGCCTGTATTGTGTGAATGTATTGCGTATTGATAACTTGTGATAACTTGTTCATATTAAAATTGAGTCCCGTGAAAAAAACATGAAGGATGAATCGCACTTCCAGGTGAAAGCAAAGTCTGGCACGAAACTCACTCCCATTCACTAGAGAAAGAACACCCTCTTGCCAGCACAGACGCACCATCGCCCAAACACAATCATAGAAGGTAGTGGCCTCCGTCCTAGCAAAGCTGAGTCGCGTTTTGAAAACGTTGAATATTCAAGGATTGATGGTGCCATGGCAAACCTTCGAGTACAAGTTGTCAAACAAAGAATATGAAAACTCACCTACTGCGTTTAGTCACTGCCATTTCGGCGCGTACATCGCCTTGGCAGTACCTTAACGAGAATGGATGCAATGACTCCCACTGTTAAACACAATGTGTGCTACGCACTTTTATTTCGTTGAAAGAAGACGTCAAATGAAACAATGGCGTTCACCTCAAACATGATGACAAGCACTGAAACGCCAGGTGCACATTCTGTATTCACCTTAGCACAAGAACCAAAATTCATGAAGTCAATCTCAGATCCCTTCTCTATTCTCCGATGTGAGTCATAGTTGCAATAGTTACACCAGATAGAGAAGAAACCTAGGGTGAAAGTTTCATGAAACAACATGAAGGTTGCAAACAACCTTGTAAAACTTTATTCATGCCCCTGTGCTGTTTTGGAAATCGCAAAACAAAATTATTTTCTTTTGAACTTCACCATAACTGTGGCATCGTGTGGCATGTTTTAGTACTACTACAGATTGCACGCAGAAACGCCGCCTTCGAGAGATGTACATTGCTTCTTCATGGACTCCGAGATGAGCGCAGTAGAGAGCGCCATTTGAACAACAGATATATTGCTAAGCGGACGCTGAACTCCGTGCCCTCACAAGTTTTTTTTATCGAGCTTTGGTTTTTTTGTCTCCATAATAATGAAGTATTGCAAGATAATTGTTGTATGCGGGAACATTCCTTATGAAAAAATTTAATGTGTATAAATAGAGAGACTAATGTCGTTAGGCATCACAAACAATAAACTGTCTGATGATAGTCTAATACACTTTCTAATGCGTACCTAATGTGAGTCTAGTAGTAATTGGCCACCGTTAGTCTGTAGAGCTCTCACGCAGGAGTTTCTAATGCGCACCTAATGCACGAGTTTCTAATGCGCACCTGATGCATGAGTTTCAATTGCACATTGCCCACTGTTAGTCTATAGAGCCCTTACACAGGAGTTTCTAATTAGCACCTGATGCATGAGTTTCAATTGCACATTGGCCTCTGTTAGTCTATAGAGCTCTCATGCAGGAGTTTCTAATGCGCACCTAATGCATGAGTTTCTGTAGCAGAATGGCCACAGTTAGTCATAAGAGCTCTCACACAGGAGTTTCTAAAGCGCACCTGATGCATAATTTTCTATAACATATTGGCCACTGTTAGTCTATAAAGCTTTGACGCAGAGGTTTCAAATGGGCATCTGGTGCATGTGTTATAACATATTGGCCATCGTCAGTCTCTAGAAATTTGACACAGAAATTTCTGATGGATGCTCTCAAGTGACTTTAATAATGTGTTTTCATAGATTGAAGACCTTAATGCATTCCATGTCCCAAAAGGACATCATTATACTTGTAAAGCTAACGATTCGATTTTCTTGCTCTTTCGAATGTGAATGCCTATAAACATCACATCTTATGCACTATAAATAACCAATATCAAACTGCACACAGCAATTATTGTTGATTTGTAAAATGCAGCAGACAATTTACAGTCATCACTAGCCATAATTAGTCAATGTTCTGCACACACAACCATGTACCCATGACATGAATCACGTCAAGTTATCTGAGTCACTGCAAAACACTTATTGTTGTGTTGCAATGGATCACCTATAAGTTCATCGCAGGGGATAATAGATAGTCTGTTCATTTTTATATCCTCAAAAAATGTACAGAGTTACGATCACAAATGAAATAACACAAGATCGCAGGCTTACCTGAAAAAATACAACTAATTTCTTTACTGAACATAGACGACAAACTGTTCTTCAGCTGAACAGTGCTTGTCGTGCATTTGCTGCATGTGAACCCTGAAAAAAAAGAGCGAAATTTCAGCACAGCACTGAAGCATAAGTTTTGTCAATACTACATTTCTATTGTTTTTAGTGGAGCATGTGAACATATGTTCAAGTTTGACAAATATGAGTGTAGTTTATGATCAGCATATTTTTATAAAACAGCAGAACAGTTTGTTAAATTCTGCTTTGATTAAATACCCTAAATGAATGCAAGTGATTAAAGAGATGAGACACCCTATGCCAACTGTCCAGATTAGTATGCTAGATGACCTCCAATTTTATCTTTAAGATATTATACATTATCCCTCCGTAAAAACCTTGACTCGCGAAGTTTGTACTTACTTCCCTAATTCAATTATATCTGCGGTTTTATGTGCAAAGGCATGATAATATTGTAAGGCACACTATAGTGGGGCTTTGCGAATTTCAGCCACATACAGCTCTTTTATGTACATCTCAATCTAATTAGGTAGGCCTCTAGCATTTCTTTTAACACTTGAGGACACGCTGCATTGTCACAATGAATCTGCACCGGATAATGTGGGAGGAAACAATATAAAACTTTTCATTTCCTTCAGATGTTACAATATTTACACCTTTACAGTTGGCATTATGGATTTAATGTTGTAAGCAAGGGTACTGTATTTTTTTTTCTTTCACTATGCCTTCCTGCATGCATGCCTGCGAAGGGAGTAGGACGGCCATGGTTTATCAGACTATTCATTCTTCACGGGGGAAAAATATGGCTCATAGCAGAACTCTGAAAAGTCTGAGTAAGGTATTATGTATGTGTGTGACTATTTCTGGCACTGCCACTTCATTTTCACATCTCGTATTTCCTCTTATGAACGATAGAAGTGCAGCCTTTTTCTAGAAGCTTTGCATTTTTCTGAAAGGACACTGTAGATTACAGCAATCCAATACAGATGTTGCATAAATGGTAAATATTTTGAAATGTTTCGCTCTGCTTGTCTATATTCGGCTGCCGTGGTTGAGGTCAAATTCCAATCTTCATGGTTTACAAGTGTTTACAAGACTACAGAAGCAATGCATCATAGCAGCTAGCTTATTGCAGTCACAATGGTAAAAGACAAGCAAATGTTTGAGAAATTTTAGAAGGTTATTTGATAATGAGAACAAAACGTTTTAATTTGAGAACTAGCATAAACATCTGTGTTAAATTTCGTCATACACTTTTACGGTAGTGGCACAAACTAGATTGATGTGCACTTCCCTGAAATACAAGAGGTAGGTTACTCAGAACAGGAGGAACAGGTTTCCTCCAGGAGGTAGGTCAATTTTCACACATTTTTTTCAAGAACAGTGAACCCATTCTACGGAAATTATGAAAGCGTGCAACACTACCAAAAAATGCGACTTGTGTACACAGTAATATTTTTTCTGCCATATAAGAAATAATACATACCGATACCTGCACCTAACCGCACCGAATCAAGGGCCTCCTTCATCGGGACCTCTTTGTGTTTGTTGGAGCCCCTTTCATACACTCTTCCCTTTGAGCTCCTCTTCAGTGAAGAGCTGTCGCACCAGGTTTTGGGCGAATTTTGTTGGCAGCCCATGGCAGTAATTGTGCAGCCGGTTCAAAAGTGTTTTTTTTTTTACCAGAATGCCTTCGCCAATGTTGACCTGCATAAAACAGAACAAGTTGTAGGATGTTATATCACCAGTTATAGTTTCAGTAACACACAAAGATATTGCTACCATCAGACATTAGAATGAAACAGATTTCGAATAGAATATTTAATTCAGAAATAAGTACTGGCATTGCAGTGGTCACACTTCTTTTAAGGGACTGCCCAAAATATGGGGCAGCCAGGGAATAAATAAAGAAAATATAGGATACTGCATTGAATATACACTACTCTCACTAAACAAAACCTGAAGGGACAGGAAATATATGTTCCATCTAACAGGAGTTTTGTTTACTGAGGGGCGAACTGGGTTGCAGCATTCAAGTATGAAACCAATAATGTCTGAGAGAGTTGTCTGATTAGTTTCACTTAACAGATTTCCATTTACTGAGTCCACTGTTGTCACAAAAGGAGCGCTCAAAAAAGGGCGCGCCGCCAAATTCTCGCGATGAAGCGCCGATAGGTCAACGATAAAAAAAGAGAAAACAAGCATCCAAAGACTCCCCGGGCGCACGTCCCTCTCCCCTCTCGGAAGCGTAGGTTCGCCGACGAACCTCCTCACCCCACATCGGCGACCGCGCAAGCCCTGGAAATTTCTCGACGGAAAGTGACAATTAATCTGGCGTCCGCGACAAGGAATTTTTGGTGCACAGTGTGTCCAAAGTAGTGAAAAAAAGCCTCAAGTTGTTGATAGTGCTATCGGAACGATTTTGTGTTGCTCAGTGTTCTCGTTAACGAGTGCAGGAGAGTGTTCCGATATACTGATTTAGGCTGATATTTTTTGCACGCGGCAACGTTTGATTTGCAAGACACAATGGATCTCGAAAAGTTAGTCGCTCTTCGTGAGAAGATGGGTCTTTCTGGCGCCGAACTACGAAAGTGGGTGACCCAGAAGGAAAAAGAAGAAAAAGAGAGGGCCAAAGAAGAAAAGGCAGCTGAGCTTGAAAAAGAAAGGTTGGCGGTCGAAAAAGCCAAAGCGGGAAAAGAAGCTGAGTTGGAGATAGAGAGGTTGGCAGCTGAGAGAGCCAAGGAAGAAAAAGCAGCTGAGTTGGAGAGAGAGATGTTGGCAGCTGAGTAAGCGAAGGAAGAAAGAGAGCAGCAATTGAAGTTGGAGCTGGAGAGAGAAAAAGCTGGCCGCTGAGAGGGCGAGAGAAGAAAGAGAGGCAAAGGAGCGACAGCTGAAAGAAGAAAGAGAGGAAAGGGAACGGCAGCGGCAGCACGAGATGGAACTCGAGCGGCTCCGTTTGCAACAGCGAAGTGAAACTCCCATCCACCATCCAAGCTAGAGTTGAAAGCAGCGAACGGGAAGATCATGGCTTCCGCCTGAATCCAAGCAAGCTGCTCGTAGCGTTTGATGAAAGGAAGGACGACCTTGACGCGTACCTTCACAGATTTGAGACGATTGCAAGGAGCCAGAATTGGCCGGAACATCAATGGGCAACTGCTTTGAGTACTTGCTTAAGTGGTGAAGCGCTCAGTGTGTACGGTAGGCTGACGCCGACCGATGCAGCCAACTATGCAAAGGTGAAAGCTGATTTGCTGAAGCGATTTAGATTTACTGTGGAAGGTTTCCGGGACAGATTTCGGATAGGAAAGCCAGCATATGGTGAGACGGCTACGCAGTACGCCGCCCGACTAAGCCATTATTTCTACAGATGGATTGAACTTTCAGGGACAGCGCAGGAGTACGATGAGCTTAGAGAGCTCTTTATTAGAGAGCAATTTCTTACTAGTTGCCACCCAAGCCTGTCGCTGTACTTGAAAGAGAGGAAGGCTGAGTCGTTTGAAGGCATGCTTGAATTGGCTGATCAATTCTTGGAAGCGCAAGGTGGCACAAATTTGGCCAAAGTCAAGTAGGAGTGTCCCGAAGATTCGAAGAAATCAGCACCCGAACAAAAGAAGCGTGAACCGGAGAGTGTTCCGCGGTGTTTTCTGTGTAACCGAGTGCGTCATCGCGCTAACAACTGTCGAACTAACTTTGTGGTCATACTGGGCACAAAGCAGACGCTTGTCGTAATGAAGTGAGTCAAACTCACAAGGTATCCTGTGTGCAAGCGGCACCAAAATCTGATAATAATGCCATCACCGACAAATTCGAAGAGTTGAAAAATGGGGAGAAACTTCCTATTGTGGGTGCTGTAATGACAAAACAGCCAACCGGTGTTACGAAGGGAATGCCAACGCTGCCTTGAAAAGTTGCGGGCAAGAAGATTACGATTCTAGGAGACACCGGTAGCTCTACCGTTATCGTGCAGAGAAATTTGGTACGAGAAAGTGAGGTAACAGGCGAAACGAAACCAGTTTGCCTAATTGATAGTACGGTTCGGATGCTTCCCGAACCAGAAATTGAGGTTGAAACCCCGTACTTCAGCGGGAAGGTTACCGCTCTATGCATGACAATCCTCCTGTACGACCTCGTCATCGGAAACATCGACGGGGCGCGAGGGCCGAATGATCCAGAATGTTTGGGGCAAGACCCGCAGATGGAGCCCTCGCTGACACAGGGACCGCGAGAGTCAGCGGAGAACATCCTGTGAAGGTTTTCACCCGAGCCCAAGGTGAAGCCTGGGCGCAAGAGACAGCGAATGAGAACATGATCGTATTGAATGAGTTTACGTGCCGGGCAGCTGGACTTATGTCGGCTCGACCTCAACTGACCGAAAATGTAAAGATGGCGGAGTCGGCCAGCCAGGCCCAATGCCTTGACATGAACAAGCTGGTAAATAAACAGACAGGACCCGTTGAACGTTATGAACCGTTAACGGTGTCGAAAGGGACAACGATGGCTGAGACGCCGCCTCAGATACCATCGTTGAAAAGGGCTCATCGGAACATAAACAAAAACAATAAGAAGAGATCGAGAGAGCACCGCAAGAAAGGGCGCAAGCGCAGATCGAAATACACGAGATAGGTGCTGAGGTCGAATCGGGATGTGTTTGGCAGTACTGAGTGCCATATGTTGTGTTAATATTCTTGTTATACTGTGTCACAAGTGTATGTTGAGCGAGTCAAGATGTTTGTTCCGGTGATGTGATGTATAGTATTGTACAATTGTTGTAAAGAGAGAACTTTGTACATTTGTATTGTTTTGAATATGGGATGGAGTGTTGTACTCATGTACCTGTGGCTATATTCAAGTGTTGTGTGATTGAATTACAACGTACAATTGTATTGAGGGATCTATTGTGAATGTGACGTGTCATGAGCGACGGACTATGTTACAGTCTTTGAGAGTGTGGGGACTGTTCACGCTCGTTTTTGGTGTTTTGAATATTATGAGATAATATTCTTAAAGGGGGGGGGGGCAGTGTGACAAAACGAGTGCTCAAAAAAGGGCGCACCGCCAAATTCTCGCGACGAAGCGCCGAGAGGTGAACGATAAAAAAAAGAGAAAACAAGCATCCAAAGACTCCCCGGGCGCGCGTCTCTCTCCCCTCTCGGAAGCGTAGGTTCGCCGATGAACCTCCTCACCCCACATCGGCAGCCGAGCAAGCCCTGGAAATTTCTCGATGGAAAGGGGCGTGGTGATGCCGGCTTGCGTCATCCGTCGTGGACGGCCGTCGAACCGTCTCGCGCTTTCCCCTAGCCTTCGCTGCGCATCGCGCCGACGAAATTATGAGAATTTTCTGGAATCGCGCGCGAAAGGTATTTAACCGAGCAGCAGAGATGGGAGATCAGCAGAAGAAGGAAGTTAACGCCAGAGTGCGTAGGGTATCCCGCCGCGTCTGTCGGTGAAGGTTTTGTCCTTAGTGACAAAGCAGGAAAAGAAGAAAGTATGCGCCAGAGTGCGTAGGGTGTACCGCCTTGTGGGCGAAGCCTTTTGTCTTCCGTGACAAAGAAGGAGAAGAAGGAAGTGGAGAAGAAGAGGATTTCCACCTGAGGGGTGAAGACTCGAGCTACAGGTAAGAGTGTGTGTCTACCGCTATCGAGCGAAGACGCGTGGCAACAGCTGCGTGTGGGAAGCCGACGTGTTTCCGGCGAAGAAGTTTGAAGCTTGGAGAGTGGCCAATTGAAGACGCGAGGTTTCCTGGAAGAGAAACTTTGGGGGAAGCAGACCGACAACAACGCTGGACTTTGAGTGAGTGATTCTCGGAAGAGTATCATTCAGACTTTTGTTCCAAGAACTTTGGACTGAGTAAGTTTTCTAATTCTTTAGTCTTTAAGTGTTTTGGTTGTTCAATGCATGCGACTGCATTGTAGTGCGCATTGTTGTCTGTGTCCGTTGTTTCGAGTGTGGCTGATTGTACTGTGTAGTACATTGTTTGGTTGGTGACATATCGTATTCAGCTATTGTCGAGTGTGCATACTTGTGTATCGTTTTGATCTGCCATAATTGAGAATATAATTTAGTTTTGTTTATCAACTCTCGGCTCTGACTTGTTCTTTGGGCCACAGCCGGCGTCCGCTGGCGCGCCAATAGGACCACTTCTAAATTGTCCATGCTTTCGTGGTGCGGTTCGGGGGGCCGATACTTCGGCCCTGGGAATTAGCCCGGCGATCGCCTCCCTAATTAACGGGACCTGTGACATTTGTATTGGACTCAGTACATTTTCATTAGGCGGGTAGTTTCTAAAAAAAGTACCCTACACGAAAACACTTTTGATGATTTGGGGGCAAATATACTCATGGTGTTCTCCACTGAAAGCTCATCCTGCATATTGATGTCACAGAATTGCAATCATGCACATTTTTCCACGATATCCCCATGACACTTCAGCACCATGTAGAAAAGTAGTAACAAAAAAGCTTATATGTAATGCTTTTTTTCCTGAATTTTTAACATAAAATAAGATGGGATTCCTTAAAGTAACACCAAAAGAAAACTGGTTCTTTATGCTTGCTTGGTCAATGCTTATGTATTTACCTACCATTTTGCCTATGATGCCATAGTTTGCATGCCTTTTAAGGCTTGAGACTTAAAAACAACACTACTATTAAGCTGGCTGCTGTTAATCGGGGAAATATAGCTATACAGCGTAGTAAATGATGTTCTGCTTGTTCATTTTTATCTGTATTCTGAAAATACATGATTGCTACTATAACTGCATCTCTGAGGTGTTGAAATCTTCGCACTACTTAACGTAGATTGAGGAGGAAATGTCTGATAAACAGTGTGCGACTAATTCTTTTCTTCTTGACTCGTGCCATCTTACGTGAATGCATCCGAACGGTCTCACTTGCATATCGGCCAATCTGAGGCCATAGAAATTCAGAAGATTTAAAAAGCGTGCAGAACGAAGACATGATAAGAGAAAAGTGGTACATATTTATAGTTTCTCGCAACCACAGAAACCAGACCGTATCTGGGGTTTAAATTCCCGATACCTTGACATTGTTATGAGGGACACCGTAGTGGAGGGCTCCAGGAACTTTACCTTAATCCAAATGCTGCTACCGCAGCCAGGATGGAACGTGTGACCTTTCAGTAAGCAGCCAAGCACCATAACTGCTACACTGTGATTGTCACAGACTGCTCTGAATGAAGTTTTCAGATATTTGCAATCATGCTGGTACACGGTGCACGCACAAGTGTGTAACTATCCGGCAAAACATTGTGTCATCTTTCAGCTGGTAGCCCCTTCTTTATATTGGTACACCTTCCACATGACAATAATGTGCAGCTGTAAACATTTGTCAAGTTATATTTTTTCAATCACAATTAAAAGTGACAAAAAAAAAACTGGTATGAGACACATCCTAGCAGAACACTCTTGAAGCTGAATCACGGAGTAATTCACTTTGCTGTACGGCGTCCGATTATTTCATGCATATCATAACTATTTCTCAGAATAAATCATCTGATTATACATTCCTGCTCAGTTTTGTACTATTTATGAGGCCAAAGGATTTGCACGCTAACAAGCGCTGCTGCCTTCGCATGCATGCATCACAGCTTTACATGTTTCACTAGTGGCAGTGAAGTGCACACATATACACTAAATCGCCACACATACACACGAACTGCTCTGACGCTCTCCTCCCGCAGTTTGCAGCATGTTTTGTGCGGGTAGCTTCATATCGGCGTAGGTGGGAAAATCTGAGTAAATTTGATGTAAGTGCTCCTTTAAAAATTCGACCGAAGTCTATCAGCGCAGCTTCTGAAGCATCTAAAGCCCAACAATTTCAAGCAAAAATTTTTATTATAGGAGCTGGAGTGGTTGCCTTACGTTTACGGAAATCAAGATGACGTTATTTATGTTTATTTTTAATGTTCGACAATATCGAACTGAATTATTCGTGTGTTTTTTTGCAGATATCAATAAGTTTATTTATTCCCATGACTGCAGTTGATGAAAAATGTATTAGCCACTCCTTTATGATGTGCCAAATCTATTTGATAGCAACGTGAGGAGAGCCTTCCACATCATCCAGAAAGAAAAACTAAAACATTGGTATTCAATTGTAATGTGAGGGTTGACCTTAGGTTAAAAGTCTGAAAAAAAAGTCTGATTATAAATAACTTGGTTTAATCAGGCTTTGTTTGATGCTTTCATTACAGTATTGCAAGCGCAAGCTATGTAAATTCTGCATGCGCTCTGTTCGCAATTGAAAAGTCCCTGCTTTTGTAGATTTAGTGCTTCAATCACAATGCACGTCTTGGCTGTGCGACGTCGTGCCTGCCATAAGTCGACAAAAGAAAGTAAAAATCACCCAAACTCACTCAAGAAATATGTCTCAGACTATAAATAATTAATATTTGCATCAACCTGGCTCACTCAACCTCAGACTTCCAAAATTTTCCTAAGCCAAACTCACTCGTGCTCACGCTAACATTTTCTTCAACCGTACTCACTCGGACTAAGCCCCGTATTCATAAACGCTCCTTAGCTTGAACTGGACTTGCCACCACCTTAAATGCCGCACGTTTTAAATACATCTGTGTGTTTGTGCCGCCTTGGCAGAGCCTACAGCAGCACATTCCAAACACGTTCGTGCTGCATTGAATGCGACGGCAAGTTAAGTTGAAGTCAGGTAGCGTGTATCAATACAGGGGTATAACTCACCAAAATATTACTCCCTGGACTGTCTCAGACTTGCGGCTTGATATAAGTGAGTCGACTCATGAGTTCAATAACTGTAGTGCCAGCTCTGATAGCTTTGTGGATAAACTGACAATGCCCCGACTCTCTGGCATACTATAATAAGGGTTCTTTATAATAAATTAACATATTTGCCCAAAATGTACCCAAAACATTAACCCGAATAAAGGCTTACTGTTCGATTTTGACACGTTCTCCAAGGTGAAAATGTGCCACACTTGAGAAGCAGAACCCAGACGGTCGTATACTGTGAAACCATGTTATTTGACAAATCCGCCAGGCCTCCGCAACTGTGTAACTGGTGACACATTTTGACCGCACGTTGTATAATATAAAACTAGTGTGTCCTGCATGAACTCTTCTGGAAGTCAATGACAATGAATAGTACTTATCGTTTTGTAAAGCTATCAAACTAATTAAAGATGGCCTATCTAAGATTGTGCTCATACTCTGTGTATTAATACATAAGACTCCTTTTAAACTAAACCTGAAAGGACGAGGAAAATGTGTTTCCTTTAAGAGGAGTTTTGTTTACTGAGAGATAAATAGGGGTATAATATTTAAGTAAGAAACTAAACATATTAGGGGCAGTTGCTTCATTTAGGCAGCCATTTCATTTAAGTGAGTGTCCTTTAATAGGCGTTTACTGTGCAACCACAACTGAGTGATAGCTATCATCTTACAAGAGCCTGTAAATCTAAACAGATGACCAACTCATAAAACGTTAATACCTATTTTTACTCAGTCTAAAATATATTTTTACTCAACATAGTCATGTAATATCACAGTGTATTCAAGTATCAGGAGAAAACATTATATAATCAGTAGGGTTAGTAGCAATTCTTTTTGTTTGCACGAGTACGCACTGCACCAGCCACATTGTCACACCGGCCACCCTGAACTTTCAAGCCACAGACAATAAATCAAGTATTTACCAGCTAAATTGTCTATATATAGTCGACTGCTGGGATGAACTCTGCATAAACTTAATGTTTCAACTAAAACGATTTGTACGTTGTGATGCCTCAATCTATAACTGCAATTTTGGCTTTTACTTTCCCTCTCAACCCTCACCCTGTAATACGAAAGCCTCGTCATTTTATTTAGTACATGGAAACAGCCTTCAGCCTTTATAAAATTGTGCTACATGCAAGCTCCCATGTATGTCTTGTGCCATGAGCTCTTTTGATATTTTGTGCCATGAGCTCTTGTGCCATGAGCTCTTTTGATATTTTTCATTCATGTCATAACTCCATTACAGTTAAAACAACAAATAATATTTCCTACGCTTTTTAGGGGCGAAGCTCCTTAGGGCGTGGGCTGTGCGTCCCCTGTAGCCTGTATGTAGCCACCTCTAGTTTAGTTGTTGCAGTGTTCACTAGATGGCGGTACCGTCCCCTGTATGTAGCCACCTCTAGTTTAGTTCTTGCAGTGTTCACTAGATGGCGGTACCGTCTCTTGTATGTAGCCACCTCTCGTTTAGTTTTTGTAGTGTTTACTAGATGGTGGTACTTGTAGCTGATGATGAAAAGATGCAAGATGTTATAAACTAGAAAGCGGTACTTGTAGTTGATGAAAGACGCGAGATCTTATAAAATAGGAATGATGTCACATATGACGCGTGTCATTGGTTGAAGGCAATCGTTCGATTTAGTGCGGCGACGTACGCTAGGGGGAGCGATGTAATAAAATCGAGTGGGCAAAATGTACAGAGGATTCATGGTTTACAAGGTTTACCTCCGGAGCTTCGCCCACTCATCATCATTCACTTCGTGGATATGGCGGAATTTTTTTTCGGCTTTTGGTTTGTTGGCTTCATTAGGATCTGTCTAACAAAGAAACAAGTCTTTTGAACCATTTTCTTGGTCTCATTCTTCCAGTTCCTGTGTAACAGTGGTAAAAAAAGTTGATAGTTGCCATTAGCTTTTACAACCACACATATGCTTAAATTCTACGTCAACCAAGTTATTGTTGTACTTGCATGCACAAATATGCTTCTAAAACCAGACCTACCTTTTCGGCTTCGACAAAAGCCTCCCTTGGCTGATCCATAAGATTCTACAGCCGACGCACCAGTTTTCAAGATTTTTTTAGCATGGTAAGGGAGCGTGAAGCAGGCACACAAATAAAAAGCAAGTTATTGTCCCAATGTAAAACTGAACTAATAATAATAATGACTTTATTTGCCATCTTTGTAAAATACGGATGGCAAATTCTGCGAGCAAATACTGCCTTATTTACTCGCATAATGATTGCACTTCTGAATTTCGTCACCGAAATTTTTTTATCTCTCTCTTTTTTTTAAACTTATAGTTACGACACCTCGAACTTAGGCACTGGCACTTATTTCTGTTATGATGCCTCATGTTCACAGTATTGAGACGTGGCCACTGTGCAGAAAAGCGAAGTCGTACCTTGCATTGCACTATTGTGCAATAAATTCAGTATACAAATCAAACGTGTCGTTAAAGACTATAGAGTATGCCCTCGAAAACAGAACTGCACCACATCGTTTCGCCAATGGCGAAATTGACGCACCGGCATGAAGTGACAAAAATGGCGGTTTATGCCTGCCTTTTTTTGTGCAGTATTCGTGGTTGCCTGTGTAGATGCCCAGCTATCTATAAAGCAATTCAAGCAAAGCCAAGTGAACGTGTCCTTTCAATGCATTGATAGGCCTTATTAAGCCTAACCCTTTGGTTATGCATACGTTAGTCACTGTTAGAAGTGCAAATTGAAAGAAGGGAGGACGAAAAATAACGCAAACTGCAGCTCTACTTTTCACAATAAATCTTTACTCACATAATAATCGCACTCCCAAGCGTCGGGCGATTCTTCCGAAAAAAAGGTGCGATCATTGCACGAGCCAACACGATGTACTAAATGAAGAATCTCCAGACAATGTTCACTACACAAATTACTGTGTGCGTTGGCCTACATTATGCTATTCTCCCTCAAAAACATGATTATCGTACCAAACTAAATGACTAACAAAACATATGTAAAACAAAATTCTAAAGCCATGCATGTATTAGCACCACTGCAGAGATAATAAAAGACTTTCCCCATGTCAGCTACAGAAAAAAATGCAAATGTGCATACTCCCCGGCATCACACTCACTGACTTTCCTTAGTTCCTGAGCACAGCTTCCGTTGTGGTGATACTTGAGTGTTGAAAGATTTGTCTTGAACATGAGGACATCATTGAACCTTCTAATACAATGTCAACACTATTGTGAAAGTCATAAATTCTGACCAACTGGCATTCTCTAACCTACTTCTAAATCAACATTTCGCTTTTTACATTTCACTGCTATGGACATGTGATCATTGCACTTAGAAAAAAACGAACAGAAACGAACAAAAAGAACACGCACAGAGGGCATCTAATGCTGTATGTGGCAATGCTTTGTCACTGAGACGTAGTAAGCTATCTTTAACCGGGTAATGCGAGCAGCATACGCTTCACATCAACCCCGTGCCCTTCCATGGAACACGAGATGGATTGCAAAAAGAAGGCACCCCTACCACTAAATGCTAAATGTTTCCAGCTAGTATACTGCAAGAAAGTATAAAGACAAGGCTGCAAGGATCAAAGAATGCACACATTCACTGCAATGTCTAGACACTGGACGTTTAATGTCAGACAGCACGGCGATGCAGTTTCATTTGATTGTGGCCTTCGCTTGCACCTCCCAACTTATATTGCAAACAAGTGTACATTTTGTTCTCTGTAGGGTGGTAGATATACATGAAACTTGCTTGGCACTTCTGCCATTTCTTTAGCCTGGCAACAGCGATTTAAAAGGTGCAGCACACGTGAGGAATGCCATCAGCCGAGATATATTAAAAAAAAGATGTTGGGATACTGCAAGATCCCGAGCAATTACCCCTAACTGAGCAAGCACACCTTCTCTTTTTCGACAGATTTCAAATATGCGCCCCTTTCTCTCCTCCTACAATTTTCACTGTTTCAATCATTGTTCTTATTTACCTGACGAGGGCAAATTAAAACATTAATGCATGTGTAACTAATAGAGCATTGCATTAAAAGCACAGGTGCACATTCTCTTTATTTAGCGCCTCTTTTGTCGCCATGATGAACCAGCATATTCCATGATGTCATGGTGCATACACCCTTCCCCCAAACGATAGTCACCTGACACCATTGACTCTCACAAGCTTTTCATCAAACAATACTGGTTGTACCGGCTCCTACCAAAACCCTACCAACGCACCACATGGAAGCACAAAATGGGGGGGGGGGGGCGAGAAAGGCAGACTCTGATCCACGATTTTGCAAGGGCTGCTCCTTCAAATCTTATCAAGTTATCTTTCGTAGTGAAGGGGTGGGGGTGGCGCATTTCTTGGCATTTTATTGAAGTTCTGACGGCATTGCTGAAGACTGAATGGGACCCAGAAAAAAGTTCTGAGCATCTGAAGACTACATACTGTTGTATATTGGTCTATTTGGTTTCGGTTCCACGATCACTGCCGCAGGTGGCGCCAGTGTTGTTTATGTATATAAGCATGCGCAAGTTGGAATAAAGGGCCTTTTGTTCCGATGGGCACTCGAGTTGTCTAGTCGTTCATTCATCGGCGGCACACGCCGCCACTACATTGGCGACGAGGGTGCTCGTCTAGGGGGGGGGGGTGATTTTCGTCATTTTCACCGACTGTTTCCCACGCCATGAATGTTTCCGGACTAGCACCACTGCCCCTATTCCGGCCCACGCCTGGCCACACTGCTGTTGCCTGGCCACGATGGATCCGCATCATGGAGAATTTTCTGCTCGCATCTGGTGTTTCGGATTGTGCGCCGGACCGTCGCAAGGCTCTCCTCACCGACAGCCTCGGCGTAGAAGGCCAGCGCATATTTCACACACTACCGCTTCAATCTTCGGCCAACGCAAAGTCCGGTGAGCCAACTACTGATACGGATTCGGGAGCTGTCAAGTACACTTCTCAGACACAGCATGAAGCGTCGTCGTACGATACGGCTGTCGCAGCGCTGCATGCGCACTTCACGACAACAACAAATGTGGTCGAACGGCACCGGTTTGGTAGGCGCGTGCAGCATGTCGGTGTAGCAATCAATGAGTACCTTACCGCGTTACGTGAGCTTTCTGCTACGTGCTCTTTTCCTTCTCAGGAAGATTCTTTGCGTGACCAATTCGTTGCGGGCGTATTATCTCGGAGCTTGCGCGAGCGGTTGCTGCTTGAATGTCTTCTCTTTCGTTCGCTCGAGCTGTACTAATAGCGACGCAGTTTGAGCAGGCAACCGATGATTGCAAAGAATTTGGTACTGCAGATGTCCAGAGCGTAAATGCTCGCGAAAACACCCCTCCGCCCGCATCTTCGGCCAGCGACCCCTCGAAGCGGTCGCGCAGCCAACAGGGCCAGTGTTACCGCTGCGGTTCATCTCGGCACAATGCATCTTCATTCCGCTGCCCCGCCAAAAACAAGCGGTGTCATTGTTCGCTTATAAAGTTGGTTATAAAGTTATAACCTGCATACCCAGCGTTAATTACACAAAATAAAAAAAACATATAACATTTGATCATAGGCATTTTTACAGGAGAGATAAAAATGTCGCCATACTGAGCTGCATGAGAGAAAACAAAGGGTGATGTTGCTGCCTTGACAGAACATTTTGGGAGGGGGCACAGCCCCGCCCAGAGAAAATTATGGCAGTGCGTAGGCAAACGTTTGGTAAAGGTCTAAAATCTGCACCCCCACGTCTTAAGCCCATTTTGGTGTTTTTCAGAGTGGGTTATAGGTGAAAAAATAGTATATGTGTTGCAGTGCGAATCTCTTGGTGAATAAGAGGTGGTTTCAAGCTAGAACGAGAATGATGGCAAGGACAATGACATGATGACTTGTATTCGTCAGCCATGAAATATAGTCAGAGAAGCCTACCATATTTCTTACGACAAATCACTTCCGATATTTAAGGGACGATTCGGTATATTGGGATCAGTCTGTTGGGCAAACATACAAGGCACGCTTCTCTCTGAGAAGCAAACAAATAAAATGTTTCTACTTGCAGTAAGAAAAAGAAGTCGCCCCCATCTTCCATCGGCGGGAACTCTAGTAAATGCGTCACAGAGTGGTGGGAGTATTATGTGAATGTTGCGTAAATGGGTATGGCTTTGGAATGCCTAATTGTTACTTCATCTTTATTATTCTTATTTATCGAATGAAGGAGAAGCATTCCCCTTAACGAGGGCGGGACGCTGCTGTTTGGTTGTGCCTCACTACTGGTTGAAGGTACTGTTGCTTCCATCGCATCTACTTGAGTGAAGCAAAGCATCAAGTCAAGCGAAAGCCAAGTAAAGACACCGTTGACTGAATTCTGTATGTACCCTTCATCCCTTATATACACACCGGCCGCCTTCGAGGAAGAGGAGTAAGAGGAGAAGTCTGCAACCCCACTGCGCATGCTGGGATTGCTGAGCATTTAGTGGTGTCTTATCCCCTAATGGCTCCTAGAGCGACAGTTTTCTGCGTGTCTTCATGGGCTGGCAAGAGACGCGAACATGTGCAGTGGGGGTCTGGGTGGCGTTGCCGACGCCGCATCTACGACATCATGCGACTGTCACGGACGGCCAATTTTGGCGACCCGGCGTCACGGCAATTAAGGGGCGCCGTACTTCCCCACTGACCGTGGGAACGGCGGGCGCATGCAAGGGAGTCGAGAAGTGCAGAATAGGGTGCTCTTCTTAGAACGTCGCCGCCGACGGTTGACCCTTTTGTAACTGCGGCGGCGTCTGCAAGGTCGTAGAAGGCCGCGATGTACCCCGAACAAGGAATAGACTACGAGACGCACCGGCTGAGAGCCAAACGGTTTGACCGTTCCCACGGGGAAAAGCGTGGGAAAACCTCTGGCGGCCAAGCCGTATGACAACAACCGAACAGGTTGTCACTCTCGCTAGTTGAGGGCCCTATCCCAATTAAAAAGGGGTGGGGTCAATATATTTTTGGGGCGGAGTTTCCATCAAATAAACGTGCATGATTGGACCCATGTAGAGGTCTCTTGCCCCCAAGGAAGAGAGCGAGGAGACACGAGGGGGATTTAAGCGCAGGATTTTGCCCTGCTAGGCAGAGGCAAAATCCTGCTAGGCGCAGGATTTTGCCCTGCTAGGCGGTGTTGCAACGCTGGTGGCTCCCGGAGCCACCAGCGTTGCAACACCGCCGACATCGCAGTCGTGCCAGAACTCTCTTCGACTTCTCGCATCCGATCGTCGGGGACACAACGCTGCCGGTCATCACACGTATGACTTCACCTGTTTATATCTTCGAACTTTCTGCTCCGTAGTTCTATTGTTGTTAGTTTGTGTAGTTTGCAATAGTTCTCTTTCGTAAGCTATTTATTGTTTCTTTTATATATTTCTTTAGTTGTATCAAGTGTTGGTGTATTTTTTTGTTGTATCAAGTGTTGATGTACTTTGTTAGTTGTATTGAAGTGTTGTACTAGATCCTGTGGGCTGCAATATCACTAGAGTAAAGTTTGTTTTGTTTTTTAACGTCTCTGATCTCTTCACTGTCTCTGCTTGCGTACGGAACGAACTAACCTGCTGTCATAACCCTCGCCGACTTCGCGCTGGCGACGCTAGAGTGGCAGCTTGTAACAAAACTGGCGTCCGCGAGACAGGACGTTCCGTACAAGAGTAAGGCAGTGAGGGGTGAACGAGAACCTTGCGGACAGCGTGGTGATAGAGCCGCACAGTTGAAGTGGTTGCATCCTGCATATGATTGCGCTGGTTTTATAGTGGCATTATAGTGACAGTTTGCAGTATGGAGTGTATGGATTTGGATAAGTGGATAACACACGGTAAACAGTTAGGCCTCGAGGGCGACGAACTGAGACAATGGGTTAAGGAGCAGCAGGAACAGGCGCAGGCGTTAGCCAGAGAAGAGCGGGCACGGGCCCGGGAGGAAAAAGAAAAGGAAGGGAGAGAGAACGCAAAGAAAAGGAGAGCAAGCGCGAAGAAAGGGAGAAAGAACGAGAAGCGGCAAGGGAAGCGGCAAGGGAAGCCGGAGAACGGGAAGTTCAGTTACTGCAATTAAGGATTCGCCTCAGTGAGAGTAGCAGGGTGAGCCGATCCAGCAGTGAGCACGGCGAGGCCGGGGAGGAGCCGAGTTTGGGAATACACGCAGGTAGACTGCTCGTCACCTTTGACGAAGGAAGGGACGACTTAGATGCGTTTATACGCTGGTTTGAGAGCATCGCCAGAGGGCAAAAGTGGCATGAAAGCCAAGGGGCGACGGCGCTTTCGACATGTCTTACAGGAGAGGCGCTAAGTGTTTATGGCAGGCTACCACCTACAGATGCAGCGGACTACACCAAGGTTAAAACGGCCCTCTTGAAGCGCTTTAGCTTCACGGCGGATGGGTTCCGAGACAAGTTTAATGAGGAGAGGCCAGTAGGGGGTGAAACAGCAACACAGTACGCAGCTCGCTTAAGACATTACTTCGATAGATGGGTTGAGCTGTCCAAAACTGAGACATAATTCGAGTCCCTCCGCGCATTGTTGATTAGAGAGAGGTTTTTGCATTGATGTGGTTCAAACCTGGCATTATATTTGAAAGAAAGCAGGGCGGAATCCCTGAAAGACATGCTTGAGCTGGCAGACCAGTTTTTGGAAGATCAGGGTGGGAGGAAGCCTAGCGAAAACAAAGAGAGATGGTCCCATAACGAACGAGAAGGGGAAATACTAGAAAGGAGGCAACAGCCACGCACCCCTACCACGGTGCTATATTTGCAATCGAGGGAATCACCCGCCGCACTTGTGTCGCAACAGACCTGCCGCTAATGTAGCCATCGTCTGCTTCAAGTGTGGAAAAAAAGGACATAGGGCAAACGACTGCCGGTCAGGAGGAAATAACTCCCTCCAGGCATCCTGCCTCTATACACCAAGGGAAACGCGTGAGGATCCCATATGCGACGGGTATATCGAGCTTAGGAATGGCGAAAAAGTTCCCGTCGTCAACGCCGTAGGGATGACACCGCCGAAAAATCTGGCCGAGAACCTACCAGTGGCCACTGGGACCCTCCGAGGCACAGACATATCAGTGTTGCGCGATAGGGGGTGCAACACAGTAATTGTGTGCAGGAAGTTGGTGAAGGAAGACGAGCTGACAGGTACAAGCAGACTCGTCTACTTGGTGGACGGAACAGCGAGGATGCTGCCCGAAGCACGGATTGAAATTGACACCCCCTACTTTGCTGGCAATCTGACAGCACTATGCGTGCAAGATCCACTGTATGACCTCACTCTGGGCAATATCGATGGCGTAAGACCTCTTAATGATCCCAGAAAGGAGACTGAAATACTTGTCTCGACAAAGGAGGTAAGGGAAGAACTAGTAGCAGCAGCTATCACCCGTTCCCAAGCACATGCACAGCCGGAAACGGAAAAATTTGCCAAGCTTCGTACGCCTGGGACCTCGGCGGGATTGCCGGGAGACAACTATGGCTGCGAGCAGAGGGGAGATGCCACACTCAAACAGTGTTTTGTGAAGATCGGCAGGAAGCAAACATGCCGAAATGAGAAGGGAAGCGTCGAGTACAAACAAGAACAGGGACTGTTGTACCGACAGTACACAGAGGCCAACGGACGGCTTGTACGCCAATTAGTCGTTCCGCACTGCCACCGAGAAACTGTGCTTTAAACAACACACGATGGTATATTGGCAGGACACTTGGGCACGCAGAAAACCAAGAACCGGATATCGGAGGAGTTCGTTTGGCCAGGCATCACAGCTGACGTATCAAGGTTCGTCGCCTCAAGTGACATTTGTCAGCGCACCGTACCAAAGGGCCGTGTACCACATGTTCCACTGGGGAGGGCACCCATAATCGACACCCCGTTCAACCGAGTGGCGATCGATATAGTGGGACCGATTCACCCGCCCTCAAAGCATGGGAACCGATACATTTTGACTTTGGTGGATTATGCCACCCGGTATCCAGACGCAGTGGCACTCCCGAGTATCGAAACTGAGCGAGTGGCAGAAGCCCTGGTCGAGCTGTTCTCCCGATTTGGCATCCCCCACGAGGTACTGAGCCCACGGGGGACTAATCCCCCACGAGGGACTAATCTGCAGGTCTTAAATAAAGTTATCTCCATTCCATTTAATTGACAGTTAACATGTTCAACTCTCTTTAAAGGCTAGTTACTTGTGTGACCTGTGTATACCCTTAAGCCGTGGGAGATATTGCAAACAGCCAACGCCACTCGACCTGTTTAACGAAGATTGAATAGAGCACGCAATTGCTCGAGCTAGGACGCCATGCTCGATTTGGAAGTTTTATTCCAAAGCATCATTCCATATAAAGAGAAATGGCTGCCATAGACTGATTCATGTCTATGTGTCCCCCCTTGGGATTTATCTGGACGTACGCCACCAGCTGTGTGTCAGCTAGTTGGTACTCAAAAGCTCTTTTCTCTGCGGCCGCTGTGGTAGCTCAGTGGTTAGAGCATCGAACGCGTTATTCGAAGCTCTTTTCTCTGGTTCATTGTGGTATCTCTTGGTATATCTGCTAGCACCTAGACGGACGGCACTCCCTACATCTTTTTCTTCTTGTTGACGTTGAGGCCAGTCAGTCGAAACTTGGTATCCTTCTCAGACAATTATTAAAGTAGTTCGATTCATTGTCGTCGTGGCCCGTCATGTCAAAGTGTGAACCGATCATGGAGATAAGGCTGAAACAGATAGGCCCGCAGCACACGTACACAGTTTCTTGCACGGCCGCTGCAGTGGGCTTCGTAGCTGACATATATATATATATATATATATATATATATATATATATATATATATATATATATATATATATATATATATATATGAAGAGAAGAAACACAACTTAGCGGTTGTCTTAATTTTATTACCAGCAGTTTGGACCGGATGAAGACCGGTGCACTGGTTGAAACTGTTGGTAATAATATTAAGACAACCACTAAGTTGTGTTTCTTCTCTTCCCAAGTACGTTTGACCCATTGGAAAAACTTCTTTAGCATATATGTCTTGTTTTCCTTCAGGCAGGGTGGTATGCACAGTTCAAGCAAGTTAATCATCTGTGCTCGTGACAGCTAGCTGGCAGGACTGCCTGGGTATTCATATGCGGTGCCAGTTATCAGCACCCATATTGAAAGAAGTGAATTACCGAGAAGTGCAAGATGCAAACAAGTGTATACATGTTTATGGTTAAAAACAACACACACCTGCAATGTGTTTGTATGCTCAATGGATCAATCGTGCTAGTTCTCTTCGTAACTTTTACTTAATTTGACATAATATTAGGTATTGCCATGCCTGTGTGAAGTATCACCCGCCGGTGAGCACGCATCCAAGAGGTGCACGCATTATTCGACAGCTGAATGCATGCAGCCTTCAGTACATATGAAACAGTTCGACGTCTGCATGTGTACCATGAATTTACACAGAAAAATCGAGAAGCACTCTAACGTTTCCATATTTTTTCAGAGGTTCTAAAGGCTGGTAACATACAAAAACATGTGATTCATTCGTGGACTTTCAGACTGCCAGGTGCAGTGAATTAGAAGACCGTCAGTCAAGCGTCATGCCTGCTCAGTTTTTTTTTGTTTTTTTTTCCTCGTTACTTTTTGATTTTGCTTTGGAGGCAAGTGTGACTATGCGACACACTTGCCTACAATACACGTACAAAAACACGATGAACTGTAATCATTCGACCATGTATGTGCGACCAATTCTTCTGTCCAGCGGGCCGGTGAACGACGCATGCACAGTAGTTGCGACAAGCGCTAACGCAAAGCATTCCGTACGCTTTTCGAAAGCTCCCGATTCCGCCTCAAGATTTCGACGACCCATCGCGTGAGCCCAAAGCTCGGTTCTCTAGAACCTGCAGGGCCTCTCAATCAAATTATTTCCGTCTACGCACGTGAGCTGTGCGCTGTAGTTCTGCACAAACTAACCAATTGTTTTCGCATAACTTTATTACGATCCAGCTTGGCAGTAAAGCATACGTGCAATGCCGGTGTAACACCTGTAGAACATCAAGCAGGCAGCATGCCTAGCCAGCGCGTCATGGAGTCTTGATATAATATGTATGGAATATTTACTGTATTACCGAAAACCTGCAACTTGCGCTTGTTAGTGTGACTTTAGTGAGTGTAACGATACGCATAAAATATGCACCTATAAAAAATAAACGCACAAGAGCTGACGCGTGTGACGGTAAGAACTTGGAGCATATATTATTCTATGCTGAAAGTTCAACCGCAGTGCTGCCGCACCATGGCCACCACGGCAGTGCATACTTATTTCTCTATTTTCATTTCTATGTGGCGTGTGTTTAGCATGTGCAATTTTGTTCAGTGCCCTCTGTGCTGTGAGTACTTTTCGATAGCGCTTAGTGTTGTCGCACTGTGTTAACTTTTCTTTGACTGGCTACGCTGACTGTTCTGACGGTCGTGTAAGCATGGGGCCTAAGAGAAGAAGATATAACCTGTATCTCTGGGATGGCAACGCTAAGATACCCGTTCGCACAAAGTATCGTGTGAGGACACAAGCCACTGCCGATAATCAGTCGTCACCGTCAACAGCGTCAGATCATTTTGAATCTGAACGACAAATTTTGTCAGATAAACGTATGCAACACGGCTCCGCTGTTGCAAGCGCCGCTTTTGCAGCTGCAGCTGGGGTCGGAATGCCAGCTTCTGAAAGACGTGCTTGTGACAACCGCAATTTACCAGCCGAAGTATGGTCGGAGCCCAGCCACATTGACTGCGACAACAGCAGCAGTAGCAGCAGCAGCAGTAGCAGCAGCAGCAGCAGCAGTGAAAGCGACTCCGAGGAATACACAAGGGATGAACCGCCGAGGAGCCCGTCAGCAGATTCCAACAATGAGCTGGTAATTGTTTTTTTTTGTTTCTCAAACGATTCGTTAGCTAATGCTTCAGCTCGCGAATTTCATGCTATGTACTTTTCATGCTATGTATGAACAATTATCAGTATGGTTGTCCGGCGGTCCGGGTATTAATCTTGGCAATGTGCGTAGTACGGAAACGCGCACTGGAAATCAAGAAGGCGTCCACACACACATCGCTGCCAGAACATTAAGCAACATGCCATGACTGCTCGCACGCACGCTATATGGCCTATGCTCATGGCAGAATAAGCAGCCTGTAAGCAAGAAGCTTGGGCCAAGCGCGAATAGTTCTGCTTCCAAAAAAAAGCTGCCTTTAAGGTTGTCAAAACAATAAAAAAATGAAAGTTGTCTGCTTTGACGAATTCCCCAATGTCTGCTACCGCTAAAAGTCTTATTTAGTTATATTGATTGATTTGATATGCGGGGTTTAACGTCCCAAAACCACTATATGATTATGAGAGACGCCGTAGTGGAGGGCTCCGGAAATTTAAACCACCTGGGGTTCTTTAACGTGCCCCCAAATCTGAGCACACGGGCCTACAACATTTCCGCCTCCATCAGAAATGCAGCCGCCGCAGCTGGGATTCGAACCCGCACCCTGCGGGTCAGCAGCCGAGTACCTTAGCCACTAGACCACCGCGGCGGGGCTTATTTAGTTATATTGCAGACCCCATGCTGAGGGCACACAGATAATGCAGGCACCAATGCCAGTGGGACACGTGAACTTGCTTCGAACTTGTCAGCGAAATGCAGATTTTTTTGGCCGCGGAGCAAAAAGCTTGCTCTCGCTCGACGAGTGGAATTCACCATAACAGATTTCCCCTAAACTTGTTCAGTATGCTAATAGAGGAAGTCAAGGCGTTCGATGCTCTAATCACTGAGCTATCACAGCAATAGGGGATGTCAAAGAAGTGCGACAAAACATGTTATACTTGGGGCACAGTTTATCATCATGGCTCAGCAGCCGTACCATTCCATAACCCAGTTCCAGGTAATAGCCTTTTTTCCAATATTACCAGCAACACAATAAATGATAATGGAAAGGGAGAATTTGCTATTTGAGTTCACTTATAAACACAGAACTTCAACTGTTAAGTTATAGACAACAGTATAAAGGCAAATGTAGGAACAATAAAATAATCAAGGCTGTACTAAGGAACATTTTCGGTGGGGTGTTTATTAGTGGTGTGCAAATAATAAAGAATTTTGAATAATGAAATGAATAGCACTGTATTTCATTAGATACTCGAATAAAATATAGTACATATTCAAGAATGTGTGGAAATATAAATATTTTTCTGAATATTTTTCAAATAATCTGCACCAACGAGAGAACCCCCCTCCAAAAAAATTGAAACAGCTAAATGTCATTCTTCTTATTTAGTCCCTAAAGTGATCTGCAAGTAGCTCAAGCATTTGAGAAATTGCTGAAAGTATACAGTGATTGCCGGATGACGTGTTTTTGAGAGCCGCACTCTTGCTCACTTTTTACTTTGCTGAAGCAGTATCACATTAATCAGCTACTGTCCTCATCTTGCAATAACTGAAGCTGGAGGCAACAGCTTGCAGCTCCATGGCTAACAGGTGCCCGTGCTGCATTTCCATAAGTTGTTCTTGCATATGTAGATTCAAACACCGATATTTATGTGCTTTTGGTGCGAACGCCATGTTGTGACGACAGGTTACGCTGTTTCATTACAGCTTTATCTGTATCCGTGGTGTTCACTTAAAAATTAGGGAGATTTGTCTCAATTTCATTTAAAATCAGGCAGCGAAATCTCACGTTGATAACATAAGTGACAGATGTATTTTAACGTGAAGGTATAAATACTACGAAAGCTCTAGTTCCTGTTGTATGCAGGCTTACCTTATTTTTTGTAATTGTAGTATTTTTAGTCAATTACTATTCATATTGGATTCAGTGTCATCACTGGTTTGTATTTGATTCGGTTCCGAAATTCACTATTTTCAAGCCACTAGTGTTTATTTGTAGAACGGCTAACTTTGGCTACTGGTTTTTGATGTGAAGGCTTTGGTATTGCACAAAACCTTTGGTATACCAAATACTTTTGTGTCTCCCAAAAAGGTAAAGCATAAAAAACTTTTGGAGGTGTCAAAACTCCCTAGAGTCCCCCTAGTTACGGCCCTCACTAGAGTCCTATAACACCTTTCGAAGCAATGAACGAATGACTTCCCTCTCATAGTTTATTGCCTTGCCAATATGTTGCTGCTAAACTTTTTAATTTCTCCCTTACTAGTGGTGTTTACGATGATTTGTCTCAGGCCCCAAGGGCCTTCTATCATCTTTTATCCTGAATAGGGCTCTATATATGCTACACAGAGTGGGATGACAAGAAAGAGGCAGGAAGCTGCGTCGGTGGACTTCATTACCTTGAGCATCACAGATAAGCTCCACACTGGCGCGTAAGAGCTGTGGTACCTATGCAGTACACGAGGAGTGTTGTGCTAAGGTGTTTCTATGCTCTGTGAGAAAGACTTGAGCAGTTCCTTCGACCTGTCACCTTCACTTGACAAATAATAGTGAAGTTCACATAGCATGTTCTAGTTACAAATGTCTTAATTCCAAATAATCTCTGCGAAAGAGTGTAGCTCGTGAGACACATAGGAGACAAATTGAGCTCGTGCTGCAAAACTTCCTGGTGATTTCAGAAACAACTGAGCACCATTGAAAGCTGTCATAGTGGGTTCAATATAAGACAAATGACTGGCTCAGGCATGTAGTGTTTGAACTAAAACAAGTGCAGTATGCTTTGTGACACCTCTTGAACATAAGAAAAGAAAAAAAATTCAGACGATGACCATTGGGTGGGACCGGAAGTAGGATACAATTTCTCGGTGTTTTATGAAATAGGGAGACATGCCTATTACATAATAAACTGAATACAAATATTACCGGCGATGTATTTATAGTCATTTCATTTCATTTCATTTTATTATACCCCTCAGGGCCAGAGGCATTACAGAGGGGGAGTGGTAAAAGCACAAAAAGGTAACAAAATAAAAGGAACAAAATATGCAAGTACAATAGAGACGCACTATAAGTTAGAAAGAGCCTGAGTATACAATATTAGCTACAGAATTGCGAAAATGTTTACAGTTATTAATGTTTACAATGTCAGCGGGAAGGCCATTCCAATCGCGAGAGGTTCGTGGTAGAAATGATTGATAAAAGTACTCAGTATTACATGAAGCGAATCCAACTTTGTGACGATGATCAGTGCGATGGGATACATAAGATGGTTGAGGGATGAGTCGATCGCGCAGATCAGGATGATGATACATTTTATGAAACAAGGCAATGCGTGACACTTTTCTGCGCAGTAATAATGATGGGAGGGAAAGGTCTGATTTCATAGAAGTTATGCTGGCGGTGCGACTGTAATTAGCGCGAATGAAACGTACAGAGTTGTTCTGAACCATCTCTAGAGCAGTAATTAAGTTGATATGGGTGGGATCCCACACCGATGTAGCATACTCTAATTTCGATCGGATTAGTGTTTTATAGAGCAGGAGTTTCAAGGAGGAAGGAACGTGATAAAAATTTCGACGAAGATAGCCTAACATGCGGTTAGCTTTGTTAATTAAGTGCTCGATATGAGCAGACCAGTTTAGGTTTGCAGTAATGTAAACACCGAGGTATTTATATGAAGTTACTGATTCTAAATGAATGTTATCAATGTGGTATGGTGGTGGACGGGAAGATTTTCTGGAAACACGCATGACTTTGCATTTATTAATATTTAGTTGCATTAGCCATTCACTGCACCAGTCTGCGATTGCGCCAAGATCAGACTGAAGTGAGGCAACATCATTAGAGTTCGTTATCTCTCTAAAAACAACACAGTCATCCGCGAATAGGAGAATATTAGAGTTAACAACGGAAGGAAGATCATTAATATAAATTAGGAATAATAAAGGCCCAAGGACTGAACCTTGAGGAACTCCCGAATAGACATCTGTAAACTCTGAGTTAAAGCCATTAAAAGAAACAAATTGTGAGCGGTTTAAAAGGAAGCACTCAATCCATTTCAGTAAATTAATACCAATATTAAGCGTGTTTAGTTTAAGCAGTAGCAATTTATGACAAACCTTGTCGAATGCCTTAGAAAAATCTAAAAATATGCAGTCAATGATCGATGATCGATCTAGTACTTGATGTAGCGCATGAGTAAAGGTTATTAGCTGAGTTTCACATGAGTAATGTTTTCTAAAACCGTGTTGTGCTGAACAGAAAAAAGAGTTGGATTCTAGAAAACCGACAAGGTTAGTGAAAATAATATGCTCAAACATTTTACAACATGTGCTGGTTAAGGAAATGGGGCGATAGTTAAGTGGAGATGTCTTGCTTCCAGACTTGTGAATTGGAATGACCTTCCCAATTTTCCACTCATTTGGAAGAATGGACTGATCAAGAGACTGTTGAAAAAGTTTAGTTAAGATTAACGCAGCGTAGGCCGAAGTGTTTTTCAAGAACTTGTTACTAATATTATCACAGCCGGGAGCTGAATGAAGGCTAAGTCCACCAATGAGCTCAAGAACACCAAGTGTACTGATTAGTATAGGTGGCATACTATCAAAGGTATGGCTGTTTGTTGTGGGGTTATTAACAGCAGAATGGGCAGAAAAGTTCTCAGCAAATGTACGGTTAAAAACTGAGGCACAAATATCAGATGAAATGGGGTCGCCAGAGGAATCGGTCAGTGTGATAGCGTCATCGGTTGAGGGATTAAAAGTTCGCCAGAATTTCTTAACATTTGTGGTTAACATGGAAGGTAGTACATGGGAATGAAAATGTTTTTTTGCATCTCGAAGGGCTTGAATGTACAACGTAGACGCTGTTGCATATAAAGCCCAACGTTCATTAGAAGGCGAAAGTTTTGCGGCGCGAAAGAAACGCTTTTTCCTGTTTGACAAACGCCGGATATGGCTGTTGTACCAGAGTGCATTTGAGTTGTTGGTTACACTGCGGTGTGGGATGTACTGTTCTGTGAGTTGAATTATTTTATCTGAAAACATATTCCAATTAGTTTGTACACTGCGATCGTCAAAACCGTCAAGAAAAAGATCAGTGAAGGTAGAAAGGTCAGTGTTGATTGCCTCAAAGTCACCTCTGTTATAGTCACGAATGATTTTCTTCTTTTTCTTTGTTTTCGGGTGGGCTAAGTTAATGGAAAAATGTAGAAGCAAATGATCGCTAAGACCCGGAAGGTACGTTATGGGCGATATTATATCGGAACTGTTTGTTAGAATTAAGTCTAATGTGTTTGCAGCGTGAGCTACTATTCTGGTTGCTTGTGTACACATTTGCTGTAAGGAAAATACCGAGCAAACGTCTAAAAATTCGCGAGCTTGGGACGAAAGCGGAAATATTAAAGGGGAATGGGAATTCCAGGTTATGTTGGGAAAATTGAAATCACCCAGCAAGAGCAACGGCGATGTAGGGAAACGCGTACTAACAACGTTTATGGCATCTTGAAGTTCGCTACTGAATGTAGGCGAGGGTGAGGGTGGGCGGTAGCATACCCCGATGACTACATTCTGGTGACTAAGCGTTACCACAGCCCATATCATTTCTAGATTAGTATGAACGTGTACAGATGATGATGGGATATCGCTGGAAATAGCCAGAAGTACGCCACCGCCTCTCTGTGTGCCACGGTCGCGACGAAAAAGTGAGAAGCGATGAGCGTTTAAAAATATCTCGGAGTCGCACACTTGCCCGCAGAGCCAAGTTTCAGTTAACGCGATAATTTTAGCGGAGCATGTGTCGATCGCTGATGATAGAGAGTTATACTTGTTAAGAACACTTCTGATATTAGTAAACAGGACCGATATGGAAGCTACAGTCACATGACCACTGCCCCTCGCGCTTTCCTAGGGCTTGGAAGTTGCAGGCGGGGCAATGGTTCGTGTACTACGATTTGGAATGTTGATGATTGCATCACTATTTGGGTCGTACATGTAGCATTTTTGGTTCAGAAGCAGCTTGTTGTAGCTGAGTTTATGCTTGACGGGGCCTGGTTGACTCTTGGCAAAATCAAGTAGTTTTTTCCGAGCTGCACGTGTAGCGGGTGAAAAATCCTCCGCTACAGTGATGTTATGTTTCTTTAGGTGTATATGTGTCGCAAGTAACGCATCTTTTGTTTTATAGGATAGGCATTTAACTATGATTGGGCGACATTTGCCCTGGCTGAAGGTACCCAAGCGATGCGCGCGTTCAATGGCATCAGAGGAAAGGGGAGAAGAAAGGTGGCAATTGAGAGTGGAAATAACTTTTTCCTCTGTCATTGCCCAGGTTTCTTCAGAATCTGGGATGCCGTAGAAAATGAGGTTGTTGCGTCGCAGTCTGTCATCGTGATCCTGCACGCGTGTTTGCAATGAGCATACCTGAGCGGAAAGCTGATCTGTCTGAGTATGGATGCTACTAACTTCCTGGGTAAGTTCTTCTAGTTTTTTATAATTTTCCTCCAGTACTTCAAGCCGGTTCTGAATAGCAGTGATCTTGGTTTCGAAGGATTTCTGTCCATATTTAATTGCTTTAACATCAGCTGCTAATTCGGTCTGTACCTTCGAACTTTCCAGTGAGCGGGTGTGAACATCTTTGAGCATTTGGAAAATGACCCTCATCTGTTCCGCGGGATCTGCGGGTAAGGATGCTATGTCACCGAGCGTGTCCGAACGCTTGGTAGGGGGCCCGGGGTTGCTCTCAACATCGCCAGCGCGTAGCAGCAAAAAAGGTATGAAAAAACATTCACAAAACACTTCACACAACACCCGTGGACACGGGACCAGTATTAAGCAGAGGTTGTTATTTTTCTTTGCATATAAAGAAACGTTTGCACACACCTGCATTGCAAAAGGGAAGCGATTCAGTGCTTGTACAGAAGCACCGATCCCGTGTCCACTGAATTGGTTTGGGCTGCGCTGGCTTCTTAAACACTTGGTTGAAGTTGATGCTGCTGTCGATCCGGGGGGTTGCTTGAAGACGAGTTCATCAAGAATAGGCAGGGTAGGCATGGGCGCGAAATCACGAGGCGAAAAGATCACCACGTCAGACGCGCCGACGCCTAGATGTTCCAGCGTCGAGGGTAATGAAGGAGCGCATATCACGCCTAAGGATGCACTTGATAAGAAGGGCACGAGGAATGCCAGCTGAACCTGCATTGCAAAAGGGAAGCGATTCAGTGCTTGTACAGAAGCACCGATCCCGTGTCCACTCTGTACAGAAGCACCGATCCCGTGTCCAAAAACAGCGCCAGTAACGAGAGCTAAGGAAAGAAGGAGACAGACAGCGGTATAAGCATGATGTGGATTGAATAGCCTTTCCAGAAGAGAACAACTAGATGTTGTTCTGGTTTGCCTTGTATAACAATTTAGCAGTAAATATCGCAGTCATAGGTCCCTTCTGTATTTAGCAGTCATAGGTCCCTTCTGTAGATAAATGTCGCACATTTCTAGCATTCCTCGTGCTTTGAGCATCATTCTGTATAAAGCGATATTTACTGCTAAATTGTTATACAAGGCAAACCAGAACAACATCTAGTTGTTCTCTTCTGGAAAGGCTATTCAATCCACATCATGCTTATACCGCTGTCTGTCTCCTTCTTTCCTTAGCTCTCGTTACTGGCGCTGTTTTTATGTGGATAATGCTTATAATATTACACAAACTTTAACAGCTGAAAGTGACATTTTAATGAAAGTAGCATCCCCATTAAAAATTCACGATGTGGCTATCAATGTAACTCAGTTTCTTGTCTATTTTAGAACCAACCACTGTATGCTGGGTCCAGGGTAACGGTGGCCGAAAGCCTTCTTTTGATTTTGAGGCACAGCCCCCGTTATGATGCTTCGAGAAAAGCCACAGAAAGCCTACTGAACTTGCTGAATGCTCACCTTCCAAAAGAAACGTCACTACCAACATGAAAGTACTTGTTCTTCAGACATGGCATTTCAGTGGTGTTGACAGTAAGAAAACGAGACACTTTTATTGCAGCAGCTGCAACAACTATTTGGGGCTTCTAAAGGATGTCGCAAATGTCGTGTGCGACAAGTGCAACATTCAACTTCAAGTGGCTGACCTTTTGAAAACGGCATCATTTTTTGTAGTTGACTTAGTTGGACAAATATGTGATGTGCTAAAATCAGGACTTGTTAAACCAGTTCAGCAATCCGATTCTCTTGATGTCAGTGAATTAACAAATAGTGTCTGTTATAGGGAGCTGCCCCTTCGTCCTGACGATATTACTTTGACTTTCAACAGTGATGTGGTGGCTCAATTTGAGAGCAGCGCCTTTAGGATTTGGCCACTCCTTGCCCAGAATAATGAGCTTCTATATAAAGAACGGGTTCAAAAATTACTTCTTGCTGGCTTATGATTTGGCCCACACAAGCCTAATATGAACTGTTTCCTTTAGCCTTTTGTGCAAGCCCTGAATGAGCTTTCTGCTGCTGGTTTGTCGTGGCAAGACACTGAAGGTAAGTTCAGAACAACAAAAGTGTACCCAGGGCCGTGTACTGTAGATAGCTTGGCTAGGTGTGAATTGATGTGCATGGCGCAATTCAATGGCAAGCATGGGTGTAGCTGGTGTGAGATGCCAGGACAGGTTGTTGCCGGTGGCAATAAACACTGCTGGGTTTATCCTGCACCTAGGTCCATACCTAAAATTCGCACGCAGGAATCATTCCATCGGCATGCTTTAAAGGCCAGAACAGATGTTAAAGGAGTAAGCTGTGGAGTAAAAAGTACAAGTGTTCTTACTTTCATGGCATACTTCAGCTTCTGTTCTGGCTTTGTGGTAGATTATATGCATGCTGTTTGCTCAGGCTTCACGAAGGCAACGACACTAATATGGCTCAAATCAAAACGAAGCCAAGGCTTTCACCTCCGCCGTTGCCTTGAAGACTCTGATGAAAAGCTGAAAAGCATGTGTCCTGTGTGGGAAATGTCAAGGCTGCCACGGTAACTGCAAAATGTGAAGTACTGGAAATCGGCAGACTGGCGCAACTGGTTGTTGTTGTATTCACCTGTTGTGCTGACAGGCTACATTCCTTCAAGTGATGCACTACGTGTTGGGTGAGTGCATTGAACTTGAGAAAATTCATAGCCTGATTGTACGAAATATAAAATTCCTAAAAAAGTATCAAGAGCTGTATGGCATAAACAACAGGACCGTTAACTCGCACCTTCTTCTTCACATTGTTGATACGGTGAAGGGTTGGGGTCCTTCATGGTCCTATTCAATGTTTCCGTTTGAATCAATGAATGGGAAGCTTCTCAAAATGGTGAAAGGTATGCGCCACCCCGAAAAACAAATCATCAAAAAGTTCTGTCTTGTGCAGGCTCTGCCAGCACTATGGGAACGTGTCACAAAAAGAAGAGCCGTTGGCAATCTTGACAAGCTCTTCAAGATACTTGTCAAGTGCTACAAAATGAAAAAAAAGATTCTTGCAAAACATCATATTCTATGGGAATCCAGTACACAGACCGTCGAGTCAGAAGCTGAGCACTATAACATTTGCTCCTCACTGATGAAGAAGCTGCATTCCTTTTAGCCAAATTCAGCAGATCAGTTCTGCAGGAAGCTGTGTGAAGGAAACCTCACAAATAAGAAAAATCTCCATCCACCCATCTGTATCATGAAGCCATAAAAAACTGAAAGCTTCTTTACAATTTGGTCGAGTAATTGCCCGAGAAAGACTTTAGCTATGTCTTTAACTATGATATTTGGGGTTTCCTATGCAAAAACCACAATATGATTATCAGGCATGCCATTGAAGGGTGCCAGTAAGGTTGACCACTTGTGATTTTTAATGTGCACTGAAATCGCACGGCATATAAGCCTTTTATATGACCATGAACCTTGGACCACATTTGCCACCAATGTGCCATACCAACCCCTTCATCCGAGTCTATATGCCCATTTCTCAAACTGCCCACCAGGTGAAAGAATGCTGTTGCTTGCGCATGCGTTAAGAACCCTCAACCAATGATAACAAAAATCTCAGCACGATGACCACTGGTATTCTCATTTTCTGCTAGACTCTCGTATGTGAATTTGAGTTCCAGCTGTTGCTACCAGCTTCTCCTCTAAGCTTGTTTCCAAACAGTTCATCGTGTCATAGCGTAGACATCGTCACGGTTGGAACTGGTTACATCACCTATGGACCAATTAATATTTTAGTCAAGAGCAATGCCCAGTGCATACCTGCAAAGTCTCCGGGATTGGCCAGGAGACTCCCGGATTTCGACCATTTCTTCCGTTTGTACGGTTGCCATCAAAATCTCCTGGAAATAGAAATTTCTGTGCGTGATCTGGCCGCATTGACAAAAAAGCTGCTCAGTCCGCTCCAGGCTTTTCAAACCTACCACATTTTTTAAATGAGTTTAAGAGGCGCTCATCTAAACGTACAGCAGGATCTGTGATGCGAAACCGCGGCAAATCCGAATTCATGAGCTTCCCCAGCCGAAATACACTATGTCCATTGGTATAGTGCCTGGAATACTTTGGGCCTAAATTCTAATGTTCCGAACACATTTACTAATCGCAGCGGGTGACACACTTTAGTACAAAAATTGTCGAATGAATGCTGAAAACAGCGTACTCGAAGCTTCGGAAGTATGCGTGCGACCGGTGCATGCACTCTCTTCTACAGTGCACGTAATTGTCGTGTCCACAACCTCTGTGGACGAAACCACAGTTGTTCTTGACAGGATCATTTATGGCGACTACGTAACTTATAGAACCCCGAAAGTGTGCACGTGTCCAACGCTCAACCAGTCAAATCAACGCTGCTTTCCACAAACTGTGCGAACAAAACCGCAGCAGATGCGATCGTAGATGGCATAAAGAACTTAGTTTTCAAGTGTGCACAACCAAGTGCACGGGGATTGAAAAGAGAACTTAAATCACCTCAACGGAAGCGCTTTCACTGTCGAGAAAATATTGGGATCATTGAACGCACATCACAGTCCCGAAAGGCGACGAATGCGCTGTTGCGTATTCTCAAGCATACCAGACTGATTGATCCGCTGTTTGTGATATAAAACGCGTTTGCCGCAATCGCCACGGTGACGCGACAGAGATCTGCAACCTCTGAAGGCACGCGGTTTACGCAAGGCTAAATTAAAGGCAGTGAATACATTATAAAAACACGTTTGGTTGTTCCTGTCAAAATGATCTAGTAGTGAGCAAAGCTTTGATCAGCTCTTGTGCGGCAGTCAGCTGCACCGTCGCGTCCATTCATGTGTGCCCCAGGAAGACATACGCGAGTTGTTTTGACGAAAATAGATTCTGCTAGTTGTCTTGATTCTTTGAGACTTTCACCTTAGTGGGAAACCCCACCCTCATGTGTTCGGTCACTCCGGCTACTCCAAATTACTGATGCATCTAACTTCTTGACATTATCAGGAACCTTAAGGTTTTGAAATTCACCTTCTAACAGCGCTGGGCACAAACTGATAAAAATGAATTCATGCAGCATCTGACTGCAACCTTCATCACAACAAATATGTTCATATTTACACGACATAAGTTATTCTGTACAGTGTCGTGCAACTTCATTTTATTTGTGCAAGGAATGCACTGTTCCGAGTTCTACCATAAACTGTTTTCCTATTGCAATTGGTTTTACTGGTGTTAGTATTTTTCTCGAATTTGTCTGTTTTTAGCACTGCTTTCGAAGCAGCTTCTTGTAGCTTTCTATTGCTGTTAATGTTGCTTGAGGTGTGTGCATTTATTGGTGTGTATTTTTTTCACAAGCATGAGCAGTGCACTGTAACCATGAACTGTATTTTTCATTCTTTTTCCAGCTATTGAAAGCTTTTTAACACTGCTTGTGACAATTTTACAAGCACACTATTATTTCGATAGTTGTTGGCCACATTGTTTTAAATGGCGCTTCCTGCACTCTGAAATGAGTGTGTGCACACTTCTCTTCAATGCTCAGCCCCGGGAGCCTTAGCACTGGAGCTCCCCCCATGGAATGCTACCGCCAAGTGCCAACTTATTCAGTTTTCAAGTGCAAAAGCTTTGCATTGGATGTGATTCATCTCACTGATGGAAGTGTATGAAAAGTTGTGCTAAAAAATTTACGAGTGGTGTAGAGTATTTACAGGCAGTTATATTGAAATTTGCAGCAATGAAAGGAGAAGTAGGCTATTCATTTACGATGAAGCAGTCGCAAGGTTGACAAAACTATGCGTTAAAATAGAAGGACCACTCTCGATGCTTTCTGTATTACAGTTTTTAGGGTTTCCCGAGGCACCATTTTTAGTATCGTTGTGAAAAGTTGCAATATCAAAAAGTGGTCACAAAATCGGTTGCACATACTCTAACAGAAGACTACGAGTTGATTCTTCGCCACTGTCAAAAATGACTAGGACTTTTTGTGCTCTGTTTTAATAATTGTCGAAGCCCAGGCATTTTACTTTACATCTAAAACATAACAGTCATATGAGTGGTGACATCCCTCTTTGCCCTAGCCACAAACATTCAAACACAGTCTGTGGTGTGGGTAAAGTCATCACGACAGCCATGAGACTAGAAAAGGGTACTTTTGGTCGTCTTCCCGTCTGCTGGCACAACAAATGCTGACGGATACTGAAAAAAAACTACAGAACTGAAGAACAGTAAGGAGCAAAGGTGTAGACATTATACATGGGGATGCCTTTTCACACATCTTTTGTCAAACTGGTCATGTTCTGCAAATATTTGATAAAACAGCATCACGAACACGCCATATAGTCGGGACTTGTTAACTAGAGACTGCCATGTTTTACTTGAATTGAAAGAACATTTGTATGCAGAACAGTTCTGTTGCGATAAAGTGAAATATGAAGTTCAGTGTATTTTGAAGCACATGGCGCAGAGAATATATGGCACAGGCATTGTAAAACCTCCACAGCATCTACAAAATTGCATCGAACGGTATGGGACTATGTTGAAAACCAAAACATTTTTCAGCCTAATGATGGAACTATTGCAGTTGTAGAGAAGCCTCGGAACCCTGCAATAAGTCACTCTTCCAGTGGCAATAGCAGATAATGTTGCCTCCTTCCTGCTCCAACGATTCATACATCACGGTTTACCCAGGAGATGCTCAGCGATTGAAGCCGTGTCTTTTTGTTGGAAGTCTCTTTATGAAGCCATACTCAAAGAGGGCCATCCTGTGCACCGCAAGGCTACCACTTACCACCTGCATACAAATAGTTTTATGGAACAGTCTAACTGTACGCTCGCGAGGCGACATGCTCTCAATGTACATTGTCGCTGATCACACAAATTGGATGCCATTGAGTGCTTCATCACCTACGTTTATAGTACTGCCGCACAGTGCACTACTCGGTTGTTCACCTGGCTTCTTATTGCATGGCAGGCACCCGTTGCACACAGTCGACTTGAAATTTCCATGCAAGCCAACAACATCTGAGTGCGCACTGCTTTCTGCCACGCCACACTTGTTGAATAGCATCGGGAGCATGCCAAGGCCTTTACTGTGCATGAAGAAGAGCGTTGGAATAGTACTTGTAGAGACACTAATACTGCGCCCCCGTTGCTCCCTGGAGCTATCTCTCAGTCCCTATACCACTAACTGGCATCTCTTCAGAACTTCGGTACTGCATCATCACACAAACACACTCTGGTTAACTACTTGATTAAAACCATTGAACCATCTTTGGAACTGTGCCGTCGAGGTTGAAACAATGTCAGCATGAGTGCCTCAAGGTTTACTCTGACACTCTCTTAGTGACAAGCATGTAGGTCACCGGGCAGCTTCTTTTTTTTTATCTAGGGTAGTTGTAGTAAATCCTTGAAACTCTATATTTGGCCGTCCTCTTCATAATCTTCTAGTGCGTTGTCCTCTTCGGCTTCTTTTGAGAGGACACCGCTTGTGCTGAGAGTCTGTGCTCAGTCTTGAATGCCGCCATTGTGGTGTATTGCTGAGTGCCATTCGATAAATGCTTTTACAGAGTGAAGACACTGCTGCTTTATATTTTAAAATATAAGATATCTTACTTTTGTGGTGGATCTCGTGGACCACTGCTTCTTCAATTTGAACTTGCAATACCTCAGTCATATTGTATATGTTAGTGTTATTAGTAAGGTATTTGTTCTATGAAACAGTGCTGTCTGCTGCTATGCTTAATAAAGCGTAAAATGTAGAAAAGCAAAAAATGATGGGGCAATGTTTGCTGTTTGTACGTGTGGTCAATGTCTGCTTACTGTAATTGTAACTTGTTTCACGTTCACAGGAACGGAGTGTTGGGCTAATCAGGGCTGTGTGTCTGTTCTCGTTTTGTACTCATATCTCGTGCTACAAAGTATTGGAAATTGTATGCTAATTTCTTTTTGTTTTTCACTTTGAAGTATGTGAATATTTTCGCATCAGAAATAAATGCGTTTGTAAAATGTGTATTTGTACTTTTATTTTTCATATTAAAACACAGTTTAAAATGGCAGATGAATGCATTTTCTAGCTTTAATAAAACACCAAGCTGTAGGTCAACAACACTATGATTAAGTATGGGGAAAAAGTCCTTCACAATTGTTTGCGTTTATTTCATGTGATGCACCTAGACATTGGGAACTGCACCTATAGCTCTATCACCACGCCCCGCCACGGTGGTCTAGTGGCTAAGGTACTCGGCTGCTGAGCCGCAGGTCGCAGGATCGAATCCCGGCTGCATTGCCGATGGAGGCGGAAGTGTTGTAGGCCCGTGTGCTCAGATTTTGGTGCACGTTAATGAAACCCAGGTGGTAGAAATTTCCGGAGCCCTCCACTACTGTGTCTCTTATAATCAGATGGTGCTTTCGGGATGTTAAACCTCAGAAATCCAGGCTCTATCACCATAAGGCCTCATGTGCATTGTCAATTAAATCTGTAATGTGCATGTGATGCTAAAATACATTAACCAGTTGCATGCATGACCTCCGTGTGTAAAATTGAATTAACTCCTAATGCATTGAATTAAGGCTGAAATGAACTTTTCTGTCATGAACTGTCATTTAGAATTTTATTTTTAAAGGTGTACTGGCACGAAACCTAAATATTTTCAGCTTGTTGCTCTAGATATAACCAGAGGTGTCGAAAGTCCTTAGGAAAAAATTGAATATATTTTCAATACCGCAACAATAAAAAACGTAAACACACTTGTGGTTTTGATATCGAAGGAGTGGCTTCAAAGTGACGTGTAAATACAAGTCTCGCGTCGCGAGGAATCTGCTACTCGTGAAATACAAGCATCAGCTTTCGCATTTTCTGTTATCATCGCATGTAGTTCATATAATTCATAGGTATTACATTTCCATCCAGTGACTTGTGCGATGTAGGCTACATCTAGATCACGAACTTCACAAACCCACTGAGGTTAGTTGTCTTGATATAACGGCCATTGTGGTCCTGCCGGCCATGGCCTGCAGATGCTATAGGCGGCGGTAAAATAAATGCAAACTATTTTGTATGTGTTGTCGGGCTCCGGTGTGTGCAAGGAGTAAATGGTGCACATCATAAAAATCAAAAAGCTCCCTTTGAGGTGCCCTAAAAGCGCGTCAGTTCTCCTTTAAATTATTTTCGACTTTTACTTTTATTTTTTATTTTCGACATTACTTTTACAGCGAAAGCTGTTATGAGATCACAACTCGGGTCACGCGCAGTTGTCCGCCACTGCCGGCGTCCGTAACCACTTTGCCCGAAACTAGAAAAGAAACTTAGCAACAAAGACACAGTGGGGCTCGAACCCGGGTCCGCTCGGTGCCGGCCAAGTTTTCTGAGCAATGCTGATTTTCTTTACTTTAATGCATGCATGAATCATCACCAGTGACGCGCGAGCGACGCTGTTTTTTTTATTATACTGAGCTACGCTGCATGTTGCGTGTGACTTGTTGGCAAACTTGCCTCAGGCAGGCTTGATGTCGGGAAGCAATCGCGTTATTACGACCTATAAAGCGTTTTAAAACAGCGAAAGAAACACCTAGTCGTCGCGCAAGGCGAATAGTGTAACGAGTGACGGTCGTCCAAAGCTCACCCTTTACAAAAGCTTGTTTTTGTTCTTCTATTGTCGCATACCCAATTCAGCCATAATTCCTCATCGACGTCAGCCATTGCATGAACAATTGGCGCAACAATCCTGCAAGTGTTTAGCGGGTACGACGCTTCTCGAGAATAATGACGAGAATAGCATAGTGAATGCCGGCCTTGCACAACAAATTTCATTATCAATGCCTAGTGGGTATCAAGCAATGTGCTTGCAGTAGTTACCGAATGAGTGTTTAGAAATGCTCTGAATGGCCGCTCTCTAGCTTTAAATTTGTTGTGACTGTGCGGCGCTGAGTAAATTTTTTGCAAGGTGCAGCACAGTAAAAAACTATGTTTATAAGTATAGATGAATGCATTTTTTCATTCAATAAATAACTTGTAGCTGTATACAATTAGGATGTAAAAGTAGGAGAAAAAAGTCTTCAGGTTTTTTTTTTTGCTTTTACCTATGTAATGTACCTTGACATTAGGAACCGCAGCTAAGAGTCTGAGTAGTGCTGTCATCCGAAGTCCTTATGCGCAACGTCATTTGAGAGTCTAATGGGCATGTAATGCGCAAGGACATCAGCCTTTGCAGATCTACTGGCAATCTAGTGAGTCATTGGGTGCGCATTAGGTCCACATTGACTCTCAAAATTCATTTTCTAAGGAATTATTGCCCTGTTTGGGAATTACTTCTTTTGAAGCGCGGAAAGCATGGAAAATAAAGGCAATGGGGACTCGTGGCGTAGCTTAGATTTATTCTCAGAGCTGTCACCCGACTATATTTATTTTCAGTTTAGGTTTCTGTGTTCATGCGGGCAACACTCTCTCCTTGTGCTTGTACTTAGTGTGGAACATCGACTATAGAAAGCAGTATGCAACACAAACTGCTTGCGTGTCACGTCACTCCTTCTCTACAGTGACGAGAGTGTTTGGATCCGCTTCTGATAATTCTCCGGAGACAACAACACCTACTGAAGGATTTTGCCGGAATCGCTCCACAGGATCCGTTTCTTCCAGACGCTGGGTCGCTCGTACACCCATGGTCCCGTTGGCACACCTTTCCGAATCTTCCGGTGCTTGAGAGCTCTTCCCACAACGACGCATAGCTCTTTCGCTCCATTCTTTGGGATCCGAAGGCCAACATATTGTTACGTGAGTAACGAGACAAAGTATTGCGAATATATTC
>NW_023612799.1:0-69971 GCF_013339725.1 Rhipicephalus microplus | reverse complement strand
GACTTACAAAGAGGGTTCAGCTTAAATTGAAGATGACGCAGCGAGCAATGAAAAAAAAATGGTAGATGTAACCTTAAGAGACAAGAAGAGCAGAGTGGTTTAGGGAACAAACGGGTATTATCGATATCATAGTCAAAATCAAGAAGAGCAAATAGACTTGGGCTGGCCAGTATAGCTAGTAGACAGCACAACCGCTGGTCATTAAGGGTAACTAACTGGATTCTCAGAGAAGGGAAGCGGGTTAGGGGGAGAAACAAGGTTAGGTGGGCAGATGAGATTAAGAAGTTTGCGGGTATAAATTGGCAGCAGCAAGCACTGGACCCGCTTAACTGGCGGAACATGGGAGAGGCCTTTGTCCTGCAGTGGCGGTGATGATGATGATGATGAAGAAAAGATGCGAGATGGTGGTACTTGGAATGCTGACTTGATGGCGAACGGACATACAGACAGTAGCATGGACGTACGCACGTATGGCTGCATGGACGAATAGACGCATGGAAGGATGCAGGGGGTACAAGGACGAACGCAGGGATGGACGCGGATGGACGTGCCGACGCTAGAACAGACACACGCAGGGGCGGGCGAATGAACGCACGGGCAGTCACAGACGGACGCATGGACGGATGGTAGCAAGAACGAATGGACGGACGGATGCTTCGGCCCACTCTCCATCATTCAACCCGTGGAGAACTCTGTTATGTTTTTCTTTCCTTTTTCCTTTCCAGCCAAGCACTCCTGCCACTTTCGTCGTTTGTCTGTCCGGTCTTAGGATGGAAACGTGACACTTCAAGTAATGAAACCTTGCTATGCAAACGTCAGTACATTATTCTGGTCTAGTAACCTATCATTGGCCGTATCTATCAAGTAAGAGACCCTGCACGAAGGTAGGAGATAGTTGAAGGGGGAGTCCACCTCTCATCATCAACATCATCATCATCATCAGCCTGACAACGTCCACTGCAGGACAAAGGCCTCTCCCATGTTCCGCCAGTTAACCCGGTCCTGTACTTGCTGCTACCAATTTATACCTGCAAACTTGTTTATCTCATCTGCCCACCTAACCTTTTGTCTCCCCCTAACCCGCTTGCCTTCTCTGGGAATTCAGTTAGTTACCCTTAACGACCAGTGGTTATGCTGTCTACGCGCTACATGCCCGGCCCATGCCTATTTCTTCTTCTAGATTTCAGCAATCATACCCCTACTTTCCATTGCTCGCTGCGTCGTCCTCAATTCAAGCTGAACCCTCTTTGTAAGTCTCCAGGTTTCTGCTCCGTAGCTAAGTACCGGCAAGATACAGCTGTTATATACCTTTCTCTTGAGGGATAGTGGCAATCTACCTGTCATAATTTGAGAGTGCTTGCCAAATGTGCTCCACCTCATTCTTATTCTTCTAGTTGCTTAAATCTCGTGGTTTGGCTCCGCGGTTATTACCTGCCCTAAATAGACATAGTCTTTTACAACCTGAAGTGCACTATTACCTTTCTCGAAGCACTGCTCTTTTCCCAGGTTGTTGTACGTTCCTTTCGTTTTCTGCAGATTCATTTTAAGACCCACCTTTCTGCTCTCCTTGTCTAACTCCGAAATCATGAGTTGCAATTCGTCCCCTGAGTTACTGAGCAATGCATTGTCATCGGCGAAGCGCAGGTTACTAAGGTACTCTCCATTAACTCTTATCCCTAAGTGTTCGCATTCTAGGCTTGTGAAAACCTCCTGTAAGCACGCGGTAAATAGCATTGGGGAGATTGTGTCCCCCTCTATTACACCCTTCTTCATTGGTATTCTGTTGCTTTCTTTATGAAGCACTATCATAGCAGTTGATCCCTTGTAGATTTCTTCCAGGACGTTTATATATACTTCATCGACGCCTTGATTCCGCAGTGTCTGCATGACGGCTGATATTTCTTTTGAAGAAAACGCCTTCTCGTAGTCTATGAAGGCTAAGTATAGTGGTTGGTTATATCGGAGTATTTCTCTATTACCTGATGATAGTATGGATGTGGTCGATTGTTGAGTAGCCTGTTCGAAATCCTGCTTGTTCCTTTTGGTTGATTGAATTGTAATGTTTTCTTTACTCTGTTAGCAATTACCTTTGTAAGTAGCTTGTATACTACAGAGAACAAGCAAATCGGCCTGTAATTCTTCAAGCCCTTGTCATCTCCTTTCTTATGTATTAAGATGTTAGCGTTCTTCCAAGACTCTGGTACTCTTCCCGTCAGGAGACACCTCGTAAAGGGTGGCTAGTTTTTCTAACACAATCTGTCTCCCATCTTTCAGCATATCTGATGTTACCTGATCCTCACCAGCAGCTTTGTCTCTTTGCATGCTCTCCAAAACTTTTCTGACTTCTTCTATCATTACTGGTGGGGTGTCATCTGGGTTACTGGTAGTTCTTATAGTATTAAGGTCGTGGTTGTCTCGGCTACTGTACAGATCTCTGTAAAACTCCTCCGCTATATAACTATCCTATCCATATTGGTAGTTATTTTGCCTACTTTGTCCCTTAGTGCATACATCCGACTTTTGCCTATCACAAGTTTTCTCTTCACTGCTTTGACGCTTCCTCCGATTTTCAGAGCGTGTTCAATTCTCTCCATGTTATACCTTCTTACATCGGATACCTTACGCCTATTGATCAACTTCGAAAGCTCTGCGAGTTCTATTTGATCTGTTGTACTTGATACTTTCATGATTTGACGCTTCTTAGTGAGATTCTTTGTTTCCTGGGTAAGTTTGCCAGTGTCCTGTCTAACTACCCTTCCTCCAACTTCCACTGCACACTCCGTAATGATACTCGTCAGATTATCATTCATTGTATCTATGCTTAGGTTGGTTTCTTCACTAAGAGCTGAGTACCTGTTCTGAAGCGAGGCTCTGAATTCCTGTACTTTCCCTCTCAGTGCTAGCTCATTGATTGGCTTCTTGCGTATCAGTTTCTGTCGTTCCTTTCTCAAGTCTAAGCAAATTCGAGAGCGTACCATTCTATGGTCACTGCATCGTACCTTGCTAATTACTTCCACATCCTGCACGATGCCTGGGTGTGCACTCAATATAAAGTCTATTTCGTTCTTATTTTCGCCATTAGGGCTCCTCCATGTCCACTTACGGTTTCCTCATTTTCGGTAGAACGTATTCAAAATCCGTAAACTATTGCGTTCTGCGAATTCTACAAGTAGCTCTCCTCTGGCGTTTCTAGTACCGATGCCATAATCTCCTACGGCCTGGTCCCCAGCCTGCTTCTACCCTACCTTTGCATTAAAGTATCCCTTCAGTGTTGTATACTGTGTTTTAACCTTACTCATTGCCAATTCCACGTCTTCATAGACGTGGAATTGCTTTCAACTGAAGCCTCATCCTGGCTTAAAGTAGGCGCGTAAGCCTGTACCACCTTCATCTTGTATCTCTTATTCAGTTTAAATACGATACCTACCACCCTTTTATTAATGCTATGGTATCCCTCTATGTTGCCAGCTATGTTTCTGTGAATTAGGTACCCCACTCCTAGTTCTATTCTGTCAGCCAAGCCGCGATAGCAAAGGAGGTGTCCATTATGTAGCACCATATAGGCCTCATCTGTCCTCCTAACCTCACTGAGCACTATGATATAGTCACGTAAGAGTGAGGGTAGCCCGAAGACAGGAGACCGGGAGGCTCGTAGAAATAGAAGAGAATCCGTTTATTTGGCGGAATCGCGCACACTAAACGAAAGTATAGACATCGGCTTAGCGGGTGGCGAACAGCGTGTTTGACGGCCGTCGGGAAACAGAATGCCCCACTGGATTGCAAGGCGCATTCACCATCCGAGATACAGTCGTCGTAGCATCTGGTATATCTCGTAATCAACGAATGGTCGACGTGTTGGCCGCGAACTTCGCAGATGAATCGCGGTGCATCCTGGACCACAATAAGGCCACGTGCTGGCGGTATCGGCATGCGCAACACTATCCGCAATACGCTTCGCGGCATTGTTCCTCTCCTCAACGTAAGCATCAACCCGATGCTTTGTTTAAAATAAAACAAAAACAAAGGACAGCCTGTGCGAAGGTAAATGGCAAATAAGCGCGAATCACGCGCACATAAACAAAACAAGATATGCAAACAGGGAGCGTCCTTTAGGGCGCATGATAGGGCTTTAAACGAGCGACGTGTACCACTTCTTGTCGTGCGCGGCGTCGTTGGGATGAGCTAGCCCCATCAGGGACCTCTTCATAGTCCACTTCACCCACTTGACGGATGACTTTGTATCGGCCGAAATAACGGCACATGAGGTTTTCGCTTAATCCATGGTGGTGAACGGGCGTCCAAACCCGTACTCTGTCACCTGGCCTGTATGTTAAATCGTGTCTCCGCAGGTTGTAACGTCTTCGTCGTTTCGTTGTTGGTCTTTTATGCGCAGACGCGCAAGCTGCTAGGCTTATTCTGCGCGCTGAAGGTAGGCGGCTGTGTCTAGGTTGTTTTCATCGTTGACATTAGGCAGCATGGCGTACAGGGTAGTAACGGCATCCCTCCCATGAACGAGATTAAATGGTGTCATTTTAGTGGTCTCCTGCACCACGGTGTTGTAGGCGAAGACCACGTAAGGCAGAATTAGGTCCCGGGTCTTGTGTTCTGTGTCCACGTACATAGCAAGCATATCGGCAAATGGTCTTGTTCAAGCGTTCCGTGAGACCGTTTGTCTGCGGATGGTACGCAGTTGTTCTTCGGTGGTCTGTATGATGGTAATGTAAGATTGCCTGAGTAAGATCAGCCGTAAACGCCGTTCCCCTGTCTGTTATTAGTACCTCAGGTGCGCCATGCCGGAGGAGAATGAATTCGACAAACAATTTGGCCACTTCTACGGCTGTGCCGTTCGGAAGGGCCTTAGCTTCAGCGTATCGGGTGAGGTAATCAGGGCCACTATGATCCACTTGTTACCGGATGTTGACGTGGGGAAAGGTCCTAGCAGGTCCATACCAATCTGATGGAATGGTCTCGAAGGGAGTTCAATTTGCTTGAGCAATCCAGCTGGTTTTGTGGAGGTCTCTTCCGGCGCTGACAATTCACGGCAACTCTTCACGTACCGCGCAACATCTGAGGAGAGGCGGGGCCAGTAGTATTGCTCTTGAGTTTTGTGGAGTGTGCGTGTAAAATCAAGGGGGCCGCCAGTGGGTTCGTCAGGTAACGCTTGTAAAATATCTTCTCTGAGGCTGCTTGGGACGACAAGAAAGTAAGCTGCCGTATTTGGTGCGAAGTTCTTTTCACGACCACCCCCCGTTTTTGCACACAGAACGAGTATAACCCACGCTTGAACAGTGCAGGCGGTATGGAGGCCTTTCCTTCGATGTAGTTGATCAACTGTTCTAGGATCGGGTCTGAGCGCTGCTGTAATGCAAAGGTGCTGCTGCTGATAGGCCAATAAAGGCATCGTCGTCTTCAAGTCTGGTGGCTCGCCGACAAGGGCTCTTGAGAGGCAGTCTGCGTCGGAGTGTTTACGACCAGACGTGTAGAACCACCTTCACGTCAAACCTCCTGAAGCCGTAGGCTCCATCGAGCGAGGGCGGCCAGAAGGGTCTTCAAACTGGCCAACCAACACAACGCATGATGCTCTGTTACAACCTTGAAGGGTCCTGCCTTACAAGTATGGGCGGAATTTCGAGGTGGGCCCATACTATCACAAGACACTCCTTCTCAAACGTAAATAGTTCACTTCCGCTTTCGCCAGTGCGCGGCTTGCATACGCGATGACGCGCTCGCAGCCTTGTGCTTCGAACGAGAATGGCACCTAAGCCGATGCAGCTGGCGTGTGTATGTATCTCAGTTTACGGCATTTTCATCAAATACTCAGCACCGGAGGCCGACTGTAAACGTTGTTGAAGTTCTTTGAATGCTTCACGTTGCGCAGCTTTCCATTTGAACAGGGGCGTTCGACTTGGTGAGCTGTGTCGAAGAGTCAGCAATGTGTGAGAAGTTCTTGACGAACCGCGGTAATAGGCGCGTCAGTCCTAAGAATCGGCGCACTGCTCTCTTATCTTGCGGCTGAGGAAACTGTGCGATAGCGGCTGTCTTCTCGGGATCTGGTCTTACGGCCAACTTTGCTTATAATATGGTCCAAAGAACTGTAGTTCTTCATAGGCGAAATAGCATTTTTCTTGCTGCAGTGTCAGCCCTGCTGACTTAATTACGTCCAGTAACGTCCGGAGCCTTTTCAGGTGGTCGCTAAAGTTGGAGGCGAAGATGACCCCATCGTCCAGGTAACGAGACATATTTGCCACTTGAGGCCGGCCAGTACTGTGTTCATTAGACGCTGGAAGGTTGCTGGAGCGAAAAAAAGTCCAAATGGCATCATTTTGAACTCATACAACCCATCCGGGCTGATGAAGGTGGTCTTTTTTCGGTCTCTTTCATCAACCTGAATTGCCATACCCTGTCTTCAGATGAATAGACGAGAAGTACCGTTGCATCATTAAGACGATCTAGGGTATCGTCGATTCTTGGTGAAGGTACACGTCCTTCTTGGTTACACTATTCAACCGTCAGTTATCGATGTAAAACCGGAGAATTCCGTCTTTCTTTTTGACAAGAACGCTGGTGCTGCCCATGGGCTTTTGATGACTGAATTACATCGTCGTGTAACATTTCCTCAACTTGCTGTCGGATGGCCTGGCGTTCACGTGCCGACCCACGATACGGGCTTTGATGGAGAGGGCGAATGTCTTCTTGTGTTATGATTCGATGCTCTGCGAGAAAAGTTGGTCGGGACCTGTGAAGAAGTGGCGAAACAGTCGTCACAACGTCGAAGAAGGTTCTGTAGCAGTTGCTGCTTGCATTGAGGCAAGGAAGGGTTAATGTCGAATGACAGCTGCGAGTTGTGGGTCTGTGGGGTGATGGTCGCTGGATTCGAAAGGGAGAGGGTGTCGCTGATTTCCGCAATTTTATCGAGAAAGGCAATGGTCGTGCCTTTGGCCAGGTGACAGTGTTCTTGACTGAAATTTTTTAGCAGCACTGGGCCCTGTCCATTCCGGAAGTCCGCAATGCCTCTTGCGATTGCAATATGACGGCCAAGCAAAAGCTGTATTTTACCTTCGACGACGCCATGGGCGTTCCCGTAGTACCAGTGGTTACGGTGATTAGGTGGTTGATCGGGGTGGGACGCTCACGTCATTCTCGATGACAAGGAGGGCTGCGTGATTACGTGGTGCTGAGTATGAATTGATGGCTTCATCCAAGGAAAGTTTGATGGATCTGGACGCGAGGTCAATAACCGCGTGATGTTGAGGTCAAAAAGTTCCATGCCCAGAATGACGTCACGGGAACACTGTGGGAGCACCAAGAAGTCGCAAGGTATGTGTGACCATCGAATGTCACCCTTGCAGTACATCGCCCCGATTGAGTGAGGAGCTGGCCTCCCGCTGAGCGGATCTGCGGGCCGTCCCCAAGCCGTCTTAACCTTCTTCAGTTGTGCTGTCAATGGCCCACTGATGACCGAGTATTCAGCCCCTGTATAAATCAAGGCAGTTAGCGGGTGGCCATGGATAGATACTTCAAAATCGGTGACACGTGGGCTGGAGTTCCGTGTTGGTTTTGGGTTCGGTCACAGCTTCGTCTCGCGGCTTGGGTTGTTAGCGTTGTCCTCGTCGTAGATGAGGTGCTGTCATATATGGTCGTCGGTGGAGGGTCTTCAGCTTTTCCTCTTGAAGCAACCTCACCTTCAAAGGTTGCTGGTTTAGTTTCCCCTACGGGGGCTTGGGGACCTTCTTCGTTCGTTGTTGCTGCGGTTCGGTGACGTGAAGCATGGGGATGGCGGTGATGGAGAACGGCTGGACGAGTACTCTGTATGGCACAAGTAGTCTTTGATTGCCGGAGGTCGTTGTCCAGGGCGTGGCCGTGGTGCTCGAGATGAGAAGCCATGCAGTCCCGTCCGCAGGGGCAGTGTCGAAGAATGTGGCCGGCTTCACCGCAGTGAAAGCATAATGATGGTCGTCGGGGAGTTCTCCAGGTGTCGCATTTTCCTGGGATCGGGCGTCTCTCGTATGTAAAATGGGCGGGGAAGGGCGGACGGCTACATGGGGCTGCAGCGTACTGTCGAGGGCTGTGCTTGTTTCGTCGGGTTGGCCTAGTGTTCACTGCAGCGGTTTAGGTCATTGCTTCGGCGTCTGTTTCCAGTCGTCGCTGATGAAGAGCCAAGTGCCTGCTGGACTTCATCACGCACTATGTCCAAGAGAGATGCTGCTTGGAAGGACGGGGGGGGTAGAAGGTAGCAATCGACTAGTTCTTCTTTAACCACTTCTCGAATAGCTTCCCGCTGATCGTTGGTGGTTAGCCCACCTCGGATCGGTTCCGAGTAGAGCAAGCTGAGCTGCAACGGGCTGTTGTAGTGCGGAAGTCCGGGCATCCAGGGTCCTTTCTATGGTGGTGCGCTTCTTCAGTAAATTTGGCGACTGTTTTGGGAGGGTTTTTTATGAGGCCGGCGAAAAGCGACTCCTTCACCCCTCGCATTAGGTATCCGACCTTTTTGTCTTCAGTCATGTCTTAGTCCGCTCGCCGAAAAAGACGTTTCACTTCTTCGACGTACACGTTTAGAGTCTCATTGGGCTGTTGGGTCCTCGATTCTAGCAGTAGCTGGGCACTTCTTTCGATTGATGCTGGTGAGGGTTCTGAGCAAACTCTTCTTCAGAAACTCCCAGGCGGTCAGTGTCGTCTCATGGTTTTCATACCACGTTTTGGCGGGGCCGTCCAGAGAATAGTAAATGTATTGCAGCTTCATTTCTTCATCCCACCTGTTTATGGTAGCCACGCGCTCGAATCGGTCGACCTATTCTTCTGGGTCTTCAGTGGCATAACCATGGAAGTTGGAGGCCACACGCGGCTGCTGCAGAAAGACAGGGATGGGTAATTGCGGGATGCTCATGGTGGCTGTGGAAGCGTCCTTTCGAGGTCGCGTGGGGTACGGTAGCAGTCCCAAATCAGGTGGTAGGCTTCGGAGGTGGCGGCTGCTTCGAGTATCTGTGTTTTCAGCGTCCTCGTCCTCAGCAGTGGCTGTTTTAAGGTCGTTCTTGTGCATACCCCGCACCTCCACCAGATGTCACGTAAGAGTGAGGGTAGCCCGAAGACAGGAGACCGGAGGCTCGTAGAAATAGAAGGGAATCCGTTTATTTGGTGGAATCGCGACAATTAAGGAAAGTATAGACATCGGCTTAGCTGGTGGCGAACAGCGTATGGCCGTCGGGGAACAGAATGCCCCACTGGATTGCAAGACGCATTCACCGTCCGAGATACAGTCGTCGTAGCATCTGGGGCTATCTCGTATTCAACGAATGGTTGACGTGCGGGCCGCAATCTTCGCAGATGAATCGCGGTGCATCCTGGACCACAATAAGGCCACCTGCCCACGGTATCGGCCTGCGCAACACTATCCGCAATACGCTTCGCGGAAATATCTCATTTAACACCCTCTAGCTCCTCGAATAGTACAGCTAGACTGCCCTCACTAGATAAGGTTTTAGCGTTGAACGTTGCCAAGTTCAGGTTCCAATGGGGGCCTGTCCGGATCCAGAGATTCTTAGCACCCTCTGCTGCGTTGCAGATCTTACTGCCGCCGTGGTCAGTTGCTTCACAGCTGCTGGGGACTGAGGGCCGTGAGTTATTTGACGTATGCATTTGGGAGGTAGTGGCCAGATACTGCACCAAGGTGACCAATCCTGCTCAATTGAGGGAGTGCGTTCCCGGCGGTGGTTACCGGTGAGGCCGCACCCCAGGCCCGTAATGCAGTTTCATCACCACGCGGATTTTTTTTATGCGGTCGGGAACTGTGCGGGCACGGGATTTGAACCACAGACCATTTGCATGCGAGGCGAATGCTCTAACCACTATGCCATCGCTGCTTACCACGAAGTATCTACTTTGTTTGCTATGAGTAACGCTGTGCATACGCGAGTAATACGAAGGGTCGGGTTTGAGCTTGTCTTTATTTTAGCATCGTTGTCATCATCATTGTTATCATCAACCTAATTACACCCACACTAAAACAAAAGCCTCTCCCATATTCCGCCAATCAAGAGGGTCCCGTGTTTTCTGCTCTCACGTTATACCTTCAAAATTATGTCACCTGCTCACCTTAATGAATTATGATGGACATAATTTCCCATCTCCTCGGTCGCTCAAACAATCTCTCACATTCACTATGCATTCATCTGTAAAGAGAGAAATAAGCAAAAAGGAGAGACAGGCAGGTTAAAAATACTCATTGTTGGCCTAGTTGGTATTTGCTTAGTTGGCACTTGCTTCATTGCCACTTGTTCTTGTCGTTGAGTGCTTCTTTTCTTTATATGTGTTATTTGCGGCCAAAGCATGTCAGTAGGCAGGTTAATCTAGAAGAACTGGTAAGCTTCCCTGTACAAGGGTGGCAAATGGGAGTCGCAAAGTGGCTAGAGATAGAGAGAGAATATAAATTAGGAAAAACATTCACATGTACACATATGCAGGGCGTTATCATCACAGTCGTTTGGAGAGACTGGTTGGACGCAGGAAGCGCAGGAGCGTCTTGACAGCCTTCTTCTGCAACGTGAAGTCCTGTTGTTAGCGCAGGATTATTTCTTCCGAAAGAGTAGGGTTGTCCAGTTGTTCTAGTTATTGCGGAATGACTGTCTCTGTGAGCAGTACTGGGGGAATTCGCACAGAATATACCAAGTTGTTTTGCCACTGCCGCAATGGTCACATGCTGCAATGCGGTTCGCGAACGCATTGGTAAATGCGATACCCAATCATAACCGGCACAGCATAGTAGCGTGTCGTTGGCCAAGTCCAGAAGGAATTTGAGGTCATAGAGTAGGTTCTAAGGTACATATTCGTGCATGCGGGAAATTTGGTCCAATTCGTTGCGGTGTGGTGCGCTCGTGAGCAAGCATTCGGAGTTTCCGTGCAGCGTCAGTTCTGGAGAGCGGAATTCTGGAATGATTGGCAATGAACGGGCCGATCAAGCATCCCGTTTTAGCCATACTGAAAGCAATCAAATATCATTGATGTGTAAGATATAAGAAATTTATATGAGCGTTATGTTGGGTTTTTGTCTTTGACCGAAGTATATTGTACAAAGTAAAGGAAGATGAAGGAAAGAATCAGCTGATAGGCGCGCGATTGTGACAATGAGCCATTGTGATTCTCACCTGAGGTTGTTCCTCCGTGATTGCGTTTATACCGAAGTCACTGACCTCGTAACAATATACTTGAATGAAGTGCGAAAAATAAGAAACCCAGACAGTTAGCTCTACACGGCCGTGTTTACACCTCACTAAATTTTAATACATTGTGATACATAACCTGCTCAACCTCCGCATATACTCGCCCCAAACAACAACCATCTGCTCTGTGACATTAATCACTCATCCAGTCTCTGCACTCGAGATTAACTGATATGTGCAGAAGATAAGAAATCAGGTGACCTATGCACGCTGCTTCAAGTGCCAAAGCTGTCTGTATCAAGAGATCACTCAATCTTTGCCAGTCGACATAAACAGTTTGCGCGTAGGCGATACGAGTATAAAAGTTTCTAAGCTATGGATGTGCCGTGAGTTGTGCGTTCTTTCGCAGAAACAATAGCCAATGCTTCGGATGCTGTAAATGTATTTAGTAACCTTAACGTAATTTCTGCACTTTCATGCGTCAACAGGAAACTATGCACACAAGTGTTATTCAAAATTCCTGAAATTCTTAAGGGAAAGTTGACTTGTACATAGCTCAATATGCGCAATCACCAATATATCACTTCAGTTCAGCTAGAATTCATCACATACACTGGGCTTTCTGTCTCTGAGGTCAGAGCGTGAAAATATACATAGCTGTAATTGCCAGAAGCAGTCTACGAACTTTTAATGCATAGTTTTTTTGAGGCAGCATTCATCATACGCGATTGGTGCCTATCTTCGAGCTAATACCAGGAAAAGTAAACCCTAGAGAAATGTCAGACGAGGCTAAAAGAATGATAACAGAGAGTCTAATTTCCGAGAACCAACAGCTTATATTCTTCTGTAGTGTCCCCCCTTTCTATGTTCCCCCGTCGCCACGTATTTGAATATAAAGGAGCGTAAGACTTTAGGCACACAGTAACCAAAAGGCCCGGGGACCAACTCAATTTTATGTATAACGGTGACCGATAATCATGACGGACAAACACAAGGACTAGTTGTTAAGAAGACATAAGGTTTTGAAGAATAACAGCGTGTGCAGTCACCCCCTCGGTAAGTAGGCACCGTTTGTGAACTGACATGTGGCCGCAATGAAGCAGATTTACATACGAAGTACTGGAGTTCCCGACAAGCGCCAACTCCTCACATTATTGAAATACTTGGAATGTATGGTACACTTTGGCTTCCAGAAATGATCATACTGATCGTTGACAGCAACATAGGAGGCGAAAAGTCACAAAAAGTTTAATAGAGTGTCTTTCTTGTCATATGGTGGAAGAGGCGACAAACTATCACAATCAAAACGTCTCCTTCTTTCTGCCTCTCTCTCGATCTCTATGTCCGTCCATCCAACCATCCGTCTGTCCGTCTGTCTGTCTGTCCGTCTGTCTGTCTGTCTGTCTGTCTGTCTGTCTGTGTGTTTGTCTGTCTGTCTGTTTGCACGTCTGACAAGTAACGCGTGACAAGGTTAGGCTACGGCGAGCTTCGCCTGTCAAAACAGGAGGACTTTTCTTAGGCCCGAGAGCACGCAAAGTATGTAACAGATCGCTATGCTATATGGGGTTTGGCCTACGTTACGCAATGCGATGGTGACAGTATTCGACAGGGTATTATCATCGGGGTCCCTAAAAAGCACCACATCTAATACGAATGAATACTTGTCACTATATGTTGGTCACACCCGTGTGAACAAAATGATGGAGTAGGCTATGTACCGCGCTCAACGGATAGGTGACACGACGTAACAGCTGTGGAATGAGAGGTGTTTCTAATACAGTCAATCAATTTGAGGACAGCTGCGGCAAGTTGAATTCGCCGAGAGAAATCGAAATATGAATTTCGTTATAACAAAATGCAATGGTCACATCCGGTTTCAGACAGTCTTACGGGGTATCAAGGAATATAGACTAACCGTTGGGGTAGTGTTGTGAAACTTAGTGCACAAAAAGCTCACCTTCCTTGAACATGTAATGCATTAGTGAGGTCTTCGGCAAGATCCTCGAAAGACTGCAGCTGAAACTGCCCTCCCTCTGCTCACCAGCACGCAAGCAGTTCACCTTTTTTAGCTTTTGGTTCAGTTATCGACGTTTACGAAAAACTAATCTGTGGCATTGCTGCACACTTTACAGACTGATGTGTTCCCATGTCAGTTGTGAGAGAGAAAGTCTACGCCTTGAAGATCTCTAGGTGATCATGTGGTGACTCAGCAGCGGCCCTTTTTTCTCTCCTATCGATGAGCAAATATAGACATAGCCCTGTTTTTATCTGGGACTTCAGTTTTTTAGATATGCTGTCGAGTTCCTCAAGGACACAGGATGTGTTACTTATAAGGTGCTTTGCATGTTCTCGAAGCACCTCATTTCGAAAGGCCCGAAAAAAAAATACTGCGAAACTGTGGCTATTAGTCATTTCGACATAAAATGAAGTAGTATATGTTGCAAATAAACAGAGCACTGGCCCTCTAATTATTACTCATTTTCACGGCATCATCACAGTTTTATCCAATAAATTAGTAATATAAAATTACCAAAAAGAGATTCATGCAATGTTAAAATGGCACTACTCTCTAACTATGAGAATCAGACAGTGTATTGCAAATGTCACCCTTGTAAATTTTCATGTTATCAAAGACCGCTTAATTAATATTTATCTTTATGGCAACAGCAGGTTGTGCAAAACTGGATATGGCTGCAGTTGATGCTTCATTGCTGTTCATTGCACTACTGGCGAGCTTTTGTACAGAAAGCTTTGAAGCTGGCGGATGGACTGAAGTCATTCCAGCAAACACACAACGGCATCGCGCACTAGCGGAATACGCCTACATGGCCAGAACGGAAGTGCCTGCTCAAGGCGTTACTTTTCTCGTAACGCAAGCCAGATGGAAAGTATGTTCAAAAGAGGGATTTGTGCATTCAATATTGTAATTTCGCTAATGGGCCAAACGTACTTGAGAAGAGATGAAGCAGTACTTAGCGTTTTATTACTTTCAGTTGCAATGGTTTTGAGCGGTAGACTGGTTTTCGTGAAGGTGTGTGAACAAGTGCCCTAATGAAGACCAGGCAACCAGTTGAAATCGTTGGAAATAAAATTGGGACAACCGCTAAGTTGTGTTTCGCTCTCTCTCATATATATATATATATATATATATATATATATATATATATATATATATATATATATATATATATATATACATTTATGATGAGATATAACAGACAATAAGAAAATATTAAAAAGTAAAGTATAGGGAAATTTATTAGACCCTATTGTAATGTAAATGTCAAGAAAGGAAAGTGGGTGAAAAGATAACTTTCCCTAAGCATGAACCAATCGGTTCCTGCCCACGGCAAGTTTGATTATTTCAACATCCCTGTATTATGTTCGTGTTACTTTGGCCTTGCACCACGTGCGATTGATCACGCTATATTTTTAAATATGTTTCATCACATGCCACTCTTATTCTGTTTAAAACATCACGCAAGTAACGCTCTCCAAACGTGATAGTGTTCCCGCTTCCTTCGAACAAAAATCAGCAGTTGGCGCTTGTTCATATCACTTCTTTTTTTGCTTCATTTGCGCCTTATTCCTTCTGTTAAGCTAACACCGATGTTGATTTTGTCATCAATGAACATCATAAACAATACGATTATATAAAACATATGCACCTGTTCAACTGATGTTCATGCGTATAACATTTGTACATATGGCTAGCATTATTACGTATTACGTAAGGGCTCACTAAAAAATGCAGCAAAGTCACCTTCCATTCGCATTTTTCGCATGCCATTCTTCCCGAAGGTACGTGCATTATGTGGCCAATTTGTCATATGCGAAATGCAAGGGGTGTGATACCGGTGACATTTTAGCGCATTATTTCTTGGGAGGAACTGGACAAAAAGCCCTGAAAAAGAAAACGAAAAGGCCTTTGGTGGTAAATGCCAATGCCTTAGCTGACAATTGTGGTGAAGCTGACAGAGATACTGTTTGAACCATGTCATATCGAGCGTTCTATTTTAGGAGGCTTAGCACCCCATCTTCAAGCTCCTAAGAACTTACTTTATGAAGTAGGCCAGCAAGACGTACATGTTAAGCATCAATGCAAGGAGAACAAATGAATACATATTTCATGCTAGAGACATCCATTGATTTCATGCTGCAGTAACACGTAGCTGCATGCTTGGCAAAGTGTAGACACAGACATCTAAGTAAGCTTGTTGAGATCAGTGGTAGAAAGTAGTCTGTAGTCAAGCTGTGAAGTTCAACGTCTACTTTTTTTCAAATAATTCATGACTCAGTCGGCCAAAGCATATCAATATCTACCAGTGGTCCCCCAGCAAACAATCAGCATATCCACCCATCGTCCGTCCCTCATCCACCCATCATATGTCCACCATCCCCCCATCACCTGCCCACCACTCTCATCGCCCACTATCCACCCATGGTCTGTCCATCATTTACATTGTCCACCTAACATCTGTCCGTGACTATCCATCCGCCATATGCCCACCATTAGTTTATCCAGTATAATAATCCACAAAGCTGGTCAGTTCTGGGTATCATCATGCTCACCTTTTGGCAAATGTTTCAAAAGGACAACTTCGTGATCCAGCAGAAAGAGAATATGTGCTCTATTTGAAGGAATGTATGAGAGAGAATTTTTTTACAAATTTAGACGCAGGATTTGTACCCTTTCAACAATACCGTGCAGTATGTCACGCAAATTATTCAATTACAAGTAGTATATAACCCTCTAAAAGTAAAAATGGAATGGAACGAAAAAACTTATTTCGGTCCTGCAGGACGCGCTTAGCGCGTCCTGCAGGACAAAAGCCATAAATTTTTGAACGAAGAATTGATGCCATATTGCTAGTGGCCATAGTAGTAAGAGACTTTTATATCTGCCGCATACTAACAGCTGAGTATTTTGACCACTTTGCAACCAGCTGCCCTTAGTCTACCCCTTTGGCGCCAATCCACATGAGCGAGGTGAAATGAAAGGGCTGGTTTGCGTAGCAGTTGCGCAGTAGAAAAAGCTATGTGACAGGTCACCGTATGGAGAGGGGCAGTTGGCATAGCATGATTCAGACCTACACCTATGAACATATGAGCGTATTTACACCAGAGTTATCTGTCATGATAATGGTTATAAAAGGTAGAAGCGTATCCGCAACAGAGTATTCATATTTTCAGAGCCAAGTGCTTTGATAGACATACTTCAGTGCTCGCTTTAATGACTTTCTGTCACTCTAGGTTCATCGGGGAACAATGTATAACATCGCATTCATTGTTTTCTTCCAAAATACGGTATGTACCTATTTGACATATGAAATGTGCATTTTTTCACTTGTTCCAGTTTACAATGTGGTGTTATTACTTATTACAAGTCACTTGTTCTATCATTTATTTTCTTTTTTTAGTTGTGTAAATATGTGTATTACTCCGTGTGTATGTGTTTATGTGTTTCGATATATATGTGTGTGCGTATCAATAATATGTTCTATTATTCTGTTTTGTGCTCTGATAGGAACCGACAAACAACCTATATATGCTAACGGTCTAGCCAGTTTGTAATAATTACTTATGTTATTAAAAGTGAGACTGATTGATTGATTTCAGACACCCTCTTTTTCCGAAGCAAAGACGACACTAAATAAACGTAGAGTCTTGTTCAAATTCCTTAAAGATTTTGATTGTCATTGTTTAACATGAAATCTACAATAAGCAACATTTTTCTCGGCCTTGTTCTGGTATAAAAAAACTATTTACACCCGAATTGAGGTAACTTCTTTGAAACTTTTTCGGAAACCTTGCAAGTGTTACGTTCTGTCAATGTTAACATATTATGAATGGTTTAGGTCCCGAAACCACCATATGGGCTAATTACGAGTGAGACCAAAGTGTAGGACATAAGGAATTTTGGCTATCCGCTGTTGTTTGTCGTGCGTTGAAAACATTTTGTTTTACGTTTTGCTGACCTATAATTAGGCATCAATGCATGCACCTAACAACTGCGACTTAACGTTGACCTGGTTTTAAAGTAAATATTTTATGACTAATCGAAATAGGTGACTTTGAAAGGTTTATTGTTCTTCATTTAAAAGCCACAGATGCGGATATTTTTGCAAAGAAATAACGAAGAAAGGGTTGCAGGGGAGGGCAAAAGTTTGTTTATTTGCGCAATATAGCCGCATCTGCCACTTATAAATGAACACGAACCGACCAGCCCAAGAACGTGTAATTGCTTAATAATACTTTTAGGACACTTACGTTAATGAGACGCAATAGACGATAAAACACATAAAGTACATGGAATAACGATGGAATAACGTTTTATAGTAAATAATATGTGTGCAAGAAAAAAAATTATAAGGGCGAAAGAAGAACTGTCCTTCAGAGGAGACCAAACCTTCTCATAGCGCTTCTGCTGCTTTACCATTGAGCTCAGACGGTGGCCTCATCTTAACTGTTTCATCAGGTGCACATGCATAGGTCTACGCACAAGAGTGTGGGTGGGGAAGAGGAAAGGGCGGAGCCGCTTGTTTTTTTCACCTAAGGGGGGATGCAAAGTCAGCCCCATAAACTAATATTGTTGGCAGGGAGGGACGACTGCGAAGACTGAGAGCTTACTGAAACTTGAGAGTTTATTTTATAGGTGCTAATGTATATGCATCTTTGAAAATTCAAACCACAAAAAGGTAGAAAAGGCGAAGCCAAATGATTGCGACCTGACTATACCGCAAATTCTTACCCTCATCGGTTAGCACGTTAGACAGTAAGCTCATGATGATGGCCAATTGAAATGAATGCTTAAACCTTCATAGGTTTTATGGGCGCGGCCATGACGTTGTCTGTGTAGTATGCGTGCCTCTTAGAAATTACGATTGATGCCACAATCGGTGCGCTCCTATCGCAGTAGCAACGACATCTCAAGGAGCAGAACAATAAGCAGAAGGCTAAAACTGGAAGTAAACTGATAATTTATTTTGACGAACATGACAAACACTTATTCTGAACAGGCACGTAATTTGCGCAGACATTTTCATTGTCCAGCCTGGGAAATCTACGAAGCGCTCCTAGTTCATTTTATCGGGTCATCGTGTTTCAGTGCATAAACCTTACGAGGATAATATTTATCTTCGCATTTGAACATTCCATATAGAGACTAGTTGGGACGTGTGTGCAGGGTGTCTCCCTTTTTCATGTTTTGTAGCGCAAAACATGAAACTCTCACCACCAGTACCAGTACTCTCTTCACCAGTACTCTCTGTCCGTTCTTTTTTGTGCTTACAGATGGAAGTTTCGCAATCGTTTTGACCGCTCTATGATTTTTTTCTTCTTTCTACAGATGCTTGAGAAATGTATCACCATAGTTGTGCTGCCTCCGATTCACCAACTACGACTGACAAGGAGGGTCATTAAATTTTGGTGTCGACCAGTGCCATAGCCGAAAATATGTTACTGCGAGAGGAGGCGCGACCTGGAGGGCATCAGAGCAGCAGCCGGAACTCTTTCCGTCATTAATACTTTGATTCGGTTATCTTGACATGTAGTAAAGTAAAAGATTCAACCTGGTCCTCGTTCACTCAGTATGGTCACGTGCCCGCCTCAGTGGTCTAGTAGTCAAGACTTTCAACTGTTGACCCGCAGGGCACGTCATTGAATTGCGGCTGTGGCGACCATAAAAAGCTTCGCCTTTCACGGGACACCACACCACCAACAAAAAAAAATTGAGCACGCGCACTGGTTGATAAACCCATGCGCTCCATCACAGTTGTGATCAGTTGTTAGCGACTGGAGTGAAGCATGTTGTTAGCGACTGGAGTGAGACCATCCTAGGAATGTGCGCTGCTGAGGTTTAATCACTTCAAAGGTTGAGATGTGTGGAAGAAAGAACAAGTTAAACTTCTACGGCAGAAATTTCGTATAACAAAGTATTTACTTTTTCACGGCACTGAAAGCGGAGTGATGCGGTCTATAGAGCTCAGTTACATTCGCCAAATGTTGCATCATTCTTGGTGTAACCATTTGAAAATTGAACGCTTCAGATTTCTCAAACAAAAAAAGGTTGACTAAAAACCTTTGCAATCATTTAGATAGATGTACATTTTAGAGAAGCCATATATTATGAGGTCATCAATGAAAGTGACAAACATAAATGGGCAAAGTATGGGTCCTTTAGGGATGCCTGAACTTATGAGGATAGCAGCAGATAATTTATTGTTGGCAAAAGCTGTGAAGAGTTTTGTTTTTAGGAATATTTTATTCAATATTAAGGTGCCGTGATTTATATGTAACGAACCAGGTCTTAGTAGCAGATGCCCATCAAGTATTTTGACAAATGCTTTTGCGAAATAGTAGCACATGGCCACGCGAGTCTGTCAGAATCAAAGCTACATGCAGTTAGTGAACAACATAGCTAGTTGTATCATAGCTGGCTTTTTCGAAAGAGTACTTTAGCAGATCTGCGGTGCCTCAGCAGCGACATGAGCCACATGTTAAAAAGGCTACGAGATCACGTGCACGGTTGAGATGCTTCCTCTCGACGAAAATGATTGAGCAGTTCAGTTCTGGTGGAGGCACTGAGAGTTGACATCACGGCGTTCGAAATTGGCCTGGTTGATCACTTTGCCAATGCCGGGTTGCTTCGGCACAGCAACCTATTAGATATGTCTCAAATGCACACAGTACCGGAGGCAGCTGCCATAAATATAGATCATCAGGCAGCAATCAATTTAGCTATTCATGTATTCCCAATCCGAGACACCTATACTAAAAATACCCGCAAAACATATTGTCTAACTACGCAAAGCTGTTGGAAAGAGCCTATCTACATTGAACGGTACGTAGCACGTTTCCTAAAACAGCGCTAAACCGAGGGAACCAAACAAGTGCTCTTAAGATTTTGTCCAGAAAACTTTGAATAATTAGTGCAGACACTCTGAACTTGACTCAGGAAAATGACTCAAGTATGGTTGAATACCACCCCTTGCCGCAAAACTCTGGAACCCAGTGTGTAGCTTTGCTATTGCTAGTGATTCGAGAATACACTCGACAATACATTACATCAAACAACAATGTTCTCCCTTTAGAGTGTTAAATGCAAGTTACGTGGTAATCTGTATTGTCTACGTCATTGTTTTACATGCAGTGCTCGCACGTATGCGCCGACTTGTCAGATAAAAGTGCTCATACACTTGAGTTTGTGCTCGTATTACTCAACTCCGCGAGTTATTTTTCTTAAGGCACTTTAACAATTATGAAAGAGTAACATACGGTACCAATGAATGAGGAACAATTTTGTTACCTAAACCAGTATATTTCGTTCTTATTGTAAGCAAATACTTTTTTGCGTTATTTAGAATACACCGGTGTACGGTGAAAATATTAGTACCCCAGAACTTTTCTAATTTATTAAATCTTTATTTTCCATACGACAAAAATGAATACCAATGCTCTGTTCTTATATCACCCTGGATAATAAAATATCAAGATCGGAAACGTTGGTGGACTAGTTTGCTGTTCAGGAGAGGAAAATGACAAGCTTATCTACATCTGCATGTTTGTGAAACAACGCCGTTAGCCAAGCCTATAAAACAGACCACAATATTGTTTGTCAGTATAATTGCGACTCAAAACGGCAGATTTGTATGTTGCATTTGGGAAAACAAGAACCAATTTACGTGCTGCAAAGATATATTCTTCGCTTTAGGTAGATGCTTCTTTTTGTGATGTAAAACGTTCTGACAAAGTGTCTTTACAGTAAGCATAAGCACTGAAGGAAACAGACCTCTAAATGCTTACCGTCAATTGCGGAACAAGTGATGCATTCATGTTTTGAGGAACTCCAAGTAGCCTGCCCAGTGGAGCAGAGGGGTGCCTTCTGAGAACAGAAACAAATTCAACCACATTACCAGATTAATCTCGCCCACAAACTAACGGCGTATTGTATGCGGTGTTCCTAAAAAGTCTTGTAGCTCTCACAAAAAGCAGCCTCAGGACAATGTCCCAACCGAACACAGTCGAAATGAAGTTTTATTTTAGGGACAAGAGTCGGCACCCGTAGACAATAGACGCCGTGGCTTTACTCAGTTGAAACTCCGTTGAAAATTTGCCTTCTTTACGTCACGTCCCTTATCTAAAGTGTGCATCTGTTAAGCGCTGTGCAATAACCTAACAACAAATGGATTCCAACTCGCCTAAGCAAATACCCTTATAATTCACGTGCCTAAGCCAGTTTTTTCTCTCCCATTCTTAAGCTTCCTAGTCTTTCGCCAAAGTTTGGATCTGCGCCATCGAATTCGACATACTAAGCATGGTCGGCTATGCTCACAAGCTTATCACTTGAGGGGAGTTTCGCACGACTCGTTCTCTCACCGCAAAATCTGTAATCAAGCTGTCGAAAACACAAAGCTCACTCAGCTGACACGGCCACGTTGGAGAAATACGTCAATTGCTAACTAGAAGAGACATAGTAGGGGCTTATAGAAGAAACAACTGCGACAGTTCATGCTTGTCCTATGCTTACATGTATTTACTTGTTCGTCCTTGTTCATCCTTGGGCACCCTTTCTTTTTGAGGACCATGCAGCAAATATATAGCTGCTTCTATACTTCCAATGCCATTACATTTTTAATCAAATTCATTTATTCGCACTTCTGATTGATCTGTGACTGCTTGAGTGGAAGCACTTTTGATGATGAACTAACGCAAGTGATGTAAACAACAAAGGGTGCCAAAAGACTGGCGTTTAGCTGCTTACGGCTTCTTGTTTACGACCTCATAATGGAGGTCTTGCTGACGATTCTTTCGATGCAGATACTTGAGAGCCACCAAGGGAGCAGTGCGCTATGTTTAGAATGCAGTCACTAAGCAGAACACAAGTGATTCTTGAACCGATTGCTTGGTGCAGGCATTAGAGATCAGGATAATAAGTAGTATTGGAACGAATTCAAGCAGGAAAGCGTTTCACTAACGTGATGCATAAACGTGGTTTGAAAGAAAAGAGGGAGGACGAGTCGTGCTAATTTTACTCGAAAATCTTGGGAACTAGAATTTACCAGTGACATTTGGGGAGGCACTTTCTTAGGTGGGGGGCACTTGCTGGGAATGCCGTGGTGTATCTCCGTTAAAGTACCATCTATGAAGAGAAGCACCCATCAGGATCCGGAAACCTATTATTATGGCAACCGGGTTTCTCATGCCAGGATATGGCTACAGCCAACACTTCTGTGCTGGTCATCACATTGATGCTGAGCTTTATCAAAGGAAGCTCCGAAGTCGGTCGGTGGAGAGAAGACAGAGATCCGAACAGATTTGAGAATCAAGCCCTAGCACGGTACGTCTACAAGCACATGAGGCGTCGGCAAAGTACAGAAGGAATGCAGGTTCTCGTAACACAAGCCAGGACAAAGGTATGTAGCCAAAACGTGACCATTTATTTTCGAATCGGGCATAAATAAATACGAAGTGGCTTTCTTCACACCAACTCACATAACTTTTTCCTACGCCTGCACGTGTGTGTGTGTGTGTGTGCTTTTCTTCCCTATATACAAAAATGACAAAAGAAAACAGGGGTGGCCGCAGCACCTCCAGGAGGTACAACGGGCTAAAGTTAGTGAAACATAAATGAAGAGGGAAAACCACACTAATATTTATTGAAGTTTGTTTAAAAAATAATAGGGAAAACCTATTACAGTTAAGGTGCCACACTAGTCAGTTTTTTTTCTAGGCTCATGAAAAGTGAAAAGTATTGAGTGTGTGACAATATATATATATATATATATATATATATATATATATATATATATAAGGGAAAGAAGTGTATACCTAAGGGCTCGTTTTTTCGTGTTTTTAACACAATATTAATGAGATATAACAGACAGTAATGCCAAGGAATGTACAGGGGAAGTTATTAGAACCAATGGAATGTAAATAAGAAGAAAGAAAAGTGGATGAAAAAATTACCAACTGGTAATTTTTTCACACACACACACACACATATATATATATATATATGTGTGTGTGTGTGTGTGTGTGTGTGTGTGTGTGTGTGTATATATGTATATATTGGAACAACAAAGAAGGAACCAGGCGCCACATAATGCGAATTGCGCAAGAAGTGGGGCATTGAAACCTCCAGCCGTTTTTAAAATCTTGATCTTATCCATCTACAAGCTGCGGAGCATACCCACTGTGGGGGATTACGAAAGATCCTGGCCGCCTAATTATTCCTTGTCGTCCGCCACAGAACAAAAAATCACAGCATATTCACGGAGTGCATGATGAGGAGTGGGGCGAAGCCTCTCTATCCGTGCATGCGTCCGTCCGTGCATGCGTTCGTGCATTCATCTGGGCGTTCGTCCATGCGTCCGTCCATCCATGCGTCCGACCATCCGTCCTTCCATCCGTGCGTCCGTCCATCCATCTGTCTACCTGTCTGTCATTCCATCTGTCTGTCCGTCTATCTAGTGAACACTACAAGTACCGCCATCTCCCATCTTTTCATCGTATATTCAGCATATAAGAGTACCACCATCCAGCGAACATTTCAAGGAGTAAATGAGAGGTGGCACTCGCGCACTTTCTTACCGCCTGCGCTTCGTGTTACTTCTTACCTTTCACCATCTACTGTTCATGGCTATATACTAGTTCCCTATATTCATGACACTGTGGCCCACCCTCGCTAAACCTTGCTAAAACCAAAGAGGTTACGCCCTGCGAGTTTAGCGTGACAACCATTTCTGGTCGGATAGTGCTAAAAGTGCACCCTTCTGATACACCTTTCTTTTGTAAGCATGAAATTCAGGCTAATTTTATTTAAGATCAAGAGAATAGCACTCGTCTCTGTAAGTTATTTCATCAGAAACAACTATCCTTTTATTGATGATTAACGTGCGTGGGGTTCCTCTTCAATTCAAAAGAATGCGCACGCGCTACTCCTCTTGCCCGGCCGTAGAGGTAGCTAGCTCAACGACTGGACTACTACACTTTAAAAAAATGGAGTGACGTTCCCTCCATTTTGGGAGGAACGGCGATGTCCCAAATGTTCGTCTTTAAATAGAACAACGTTGCTGCCTCATCCACAGAAAAACATGTTACTCCTTATGAAAATCGACATGGCTGCCCCCAGGCGAAGCAAGTTGGCGTAGCAAATGCAACGATTCTCGACTGTCTCGGTCTCGCTGAGCTTGATAGTGATGAAATGATTATAAAAACAAGCAGACGAACCTGTGGCGATGAATACATCGCAAAAGAGAACGACGGAGCAAGCAGGTTTCATTTGGTCAGCGAAGCCACGTTCACTCCGAAAGACACGGATACTGCAGAGCCCTCACCTCAAGAGTGCATGCTAGGCTTGCTGTATTTATTTCTCGCAGATTCACATAGTGTCGCGACGTTATCTATGCGTTTACGGGTCTGCAGGTCACGAGATGTGCCTCCAAACCGTACACTCGATAGCAGCAAAACCATTCCGACTCAGTAGTGCAGCTTTGATAGATAGATGTTCAACGTTATATAAGTAGCAGGAGTTTTGAGAGCGTCATAGCCGTGAAGTAGGTGGTAGCTGGCGCCATCTGGAGAAACCGAAGGATACTAAAAATAGTTGCCTGCCGCGACGTATGTTGTCATACCCACTATCATGGCTCCCTTGCGGATTGTTTACACCTCAGCCCATTCACGATTATTCGCTGACACCTGGAAGCCTAATAGGTGCTGATGCAATGCATATAGCTACACATGCACACGTGGACACATACTATACACGTATAGTACGCAACAAGTACGCTAACATATTCGCTAACAAGTACGCAACAAGAGCACAATCAAGAGTGGGCATGGAATGGCAGCAGTGACGATGGTCGCTATAAACCCTTTCTGCTTTTTTGTTCAGTTGGCTGCACTTCTCCACACGTGCCGTTATGCCTGCGCCGTGACTTCGGCGCACCCAAATGCTGCTGAAAAACACCCGGTCCTGGAGATAACAACGATCCATTCTGCGCCATGTGACCTGCCTCCATACGTGTCTCCGCAAGGGGACGCTGCCCAAGCCGCCAGAGGGACATCGAACGCATCCAGCATGGCCTACTTAAGCCGCCTTCCGACTTCGCCACAATTCAGTGGGCATGGAATGGCAGCAGTGACGATGGTCGCTAAAAACCCTTTCTGCTTTTTTGTTCAGGTTGGTACTGTACCCTCGCTCTATTCGAAAAGATTCGATAATATCTGCCTGCTGCTATTCCCGTGCCCACATGTTTTAGTGTCTGAGTTTTATGACATTGTGTATGTTGTTAAACTTGTTGTACTAGGAGGCGACGTTGAGCTTAACCCTGGTCCCCCAAAACTGGACCCTGCAGCTGAAACTAGCCAAGTCTTGTCTGCAATTAACCGTCTTACTAAGCACCTAGACGAGCGGCACGACCAGCTCTTGGAATCTATCAATGAGGTAAAAGAAAACCAATGAATTCTTGACACCAAGGTATCTGACTTAACAATGCGTCTTGCCGCTGTTGAAGAAAAAGTAAGTTCCTTTGACGCACTACATGATGAAGCGAATTTGGACGCGATGATTCCGTCAGCTGTACGTAATGAAAGCGCCACACTACAATCACGGCTAGATAATTTTGAAGACAGGGCACGACGAGAAAATTTGGTATTCTATGGAATATCCGATTGTGCGGAAGAGACGTGGGCTGAAGCAGAAGATAAAATTGGGGGAATTCTTTCTGACAAGTTCAAAATACAATTGTCCGATGAAGCGATTAATCGTGCGCATAGATTAGGGGCGTTTGTCGAAAATAAGTGCCGGCCAACCATCGTCCAATTTGCGTCTTTTAAAACAAAAGAATCAATTTTTTCACAAAAGCCCAAGCTACGCGGTAAAACATTTCAGTTGCTCAGGACTTTTGTAAGGCAACGCGCACCGTACGTAAAATGTTGCTGGATTTCGCGAAGGCCAACAGTCAGCCATTTTCTCTGAAGTACAACAAAGTTGTAATCGACAAAAAGAGCTATGTGTATTGCAGCATTACCGATCGTGTTGTTGAAACTGGACTAAAGGATGGGCGCTTTCAAAACTGCCGAAGTAATCATAATAGTCTGGGCCAAGCCGGATCGTGTTCCCCAAACAAAGTGAAGGTCAGTCTTCAACGTAGCTAGATGTGCGCACACAAGCTGATGCTATTGAGCGGGAAATTTCCTTTCTCCTTTGTATTGTAAGGAGTGTAATGAACAAGCGTGACGAATTATTATCCTTGTTCATGCGTGCCTAGCAGATGTAATCATACTGACGGAAACTTGGTTGTCAGCGAAAATTGATAGCGGGGAAGTTTTGCATGGTGCAAAAAACTACGTTCTTTATCGGTACGACCGGGGTAGCCGTTCTGGCGGAGGCGTCTTAATTGCGGTATCAAATGAATTTGTGTCTTTCAAAGTTGAACTTGAATTAGTTTGTGTGTGTGCATTCGCCTGCACCACAAAGACTACATTCTTTGTGCCTGCTATCGGCCTCCGAATTCTTCTTCAGGCTTTTCCGAGATATTTCATGATGTTTTAAATAAGATACATATTAGATTTCCTGCTGCAGTGTTCTTTGTTCTGGGAGACTTCAATCTGCCCGATATTTCTTGGTGTTTACCCCAACCAAGTGCTAGCTCCAGCTCGTCTGAAAGCGCATCTTTTGTCAGTGTGTGCTCAGATTTCAATCTAATACAACTTGTCAAGTACCCGACCCGTGTTACTACTACCAGCTCAACTATTCTAGACTTAGTCCTCACAACTCACCCAGATCTTGTTACATCCCTTTCTGTGATACCTGGTCTCAGTGACCATTCAGCAATCCACTTTACTATTCCCAACAGGAATCCCAGACGACAGAAAACCTCCAAAACATTCAGAGACTATAAACGTGCAGACTATGCTGCAATAAATAGGGAGCTTGAAATATTCACCGAAGAACTGTTTCAAAATTTTGATCAGCGTTCTGTAGACGAAAACTGGCATCGGTTCAAATCCAAGGTGTCTGAGTTAATAGACCACTATATACCACTGCGTAGAATAACGAATACTGTTCAATCCCCGTGGTTCACACCGACCCTAAAGCGACTACGCAATAAAAAGCAGCGCCTTTTTCGGAAAGCCAAATGCTCGAGGTCAACTGACCGATGGGCTGCGTACAATGAATCAGCCGATGAATATGCGCACGTGCTTGCCGTGGCTAAGCGTTCTTTCTTTGAAGTTACCCTCCTCTCTATGCTTAGAACTAATCCCCGTACATTTTGGCTAACCATCAACGGAAAAAGTGAAAAGAAAATTGAACTGATGTCTGAAGACGACTGGATGATCCCAAGTGAAATGTGCTGTGAAGCTTTAAATACGGTATTTTCGTCGGTATTTGTGACCTGTACGCCATACTGTTTGTCCCCTTTTCCTGCCTGCAATTATTTACCCATGGATCCATTAATCATAGACTGGGTGGGTGTTGCCAAATTGATAAGGAATCTGAAACCTTCCTCCCCCGGAGATGATGGTGTTAACCCCAAATTCTTAAAAAATACTGAAATGTTATCCGCTATAATTCTATCTAAGATTTTTTTACAGTCTCTGGAAACTTCTGCAATACCACAGGATTGGAAGGTCGGGAAGGTGGTTCCTTCGCCCAAAACAGGTAACACTCACAATCCCATCAATTACAGACCCATATCGCTCATCAGAGCACCATGTAAAATTGTTGAGCACATTATCTACAGCCATTTAGTCCGCTTTCTCGAAAACAATTCCTTTTTTAGCAAACTCCAACATGGTTTTATAAAAAATTACTCCTGTGAAACTCAGTTACTTAGCCTCACTAACGACCTATTTTGCGCCGCTGACCGTTCTTAGTTATCGACTGCGTATTTATCGACTTCGCGAAGGCATTCGATACCGTTTGTCATAAACTACTGCTTTCTAAATTTAACTCAATCAATCTAGATGTAAATATTCTCAAATGGTTGGAGTGTTTTCTAAGTAACCGCACACAATACGTTGTTGCTAATGGCTTTATTTCCACGCACTGCTGTGTTACGTCTGGTGTGCCGCAAGGTTCTGTCTTAGGTCCCCTATTATTCTTAATTTATATTAACAACTTGCCGAATACACTATCATCAACTATTAGACTCTTCGCAGACGACTGCGTAATTTACAGAGAAATTTTGGATTCCGCCGACCAAAGTGCGCTACAGTCTGACCTTAATAAGATTTATACCTGGTGCGATACATGGTTAATGAAACTGAACACAAATAAGTGCAAAGTAATGCGAGTAACCCATCAAAAACATAATACTACACCGTGCACTTACATACTCAACCACGACCCCCTAACTTAAGTGTCATGTTACAAATATCTTGGCGTGTACATCTCGGATAACCTTTCTTGGCAAATACACATCGATCATATCACAAGCGACGCTAACCACGTGCTCGGTTTTTTACGACGAAATTTCGCTCTTGCTTCAGCAGATATAAAACTCGTTTTATACAAAACTTTAGTTCGGCCAAAGCTGGAGTATGCGTCGTCGATCTGGGACCCGCATATCAACTCGTTACTTCATGATATCGAAGCTAACCAGAATCGTTCCGCACGCTTCATTTTATCAAACTATTTTCGTACGGCTAGCGTCTCGTCCTTGAAATCTTCCCTTAACCTACTTGATCTGTCTGTTCGCAGGAAAATATCACGACTTTGTCTTTTTCATAAAATTTATCACGCCAATTCAACGCTCAAAGATTCGATGCTTTTTCCTCCCACTTATCATTCAACAAGAAATGACCCTCAGTTCAAGGTTGGCGTACCCCGCAGCCGGACAAACTATTATTTCAACTCATTTATTCCTAAAACAAGCTCGGACTGGAACCACCTCCCCACCTGCATTGCTTCAATAATTAATCCAGCCAATTTCAAGGAGGCTATTAGTGGCCATATTAGCTGATTTTATTTTTTTTCGAATTCCGCGGTTTTGTGTAAATCCTGCTCGGTTGTTCCCGTGTACGGCAAATGTTTTTTGCGCCTTTTGATTTTTTCTTTCTATTATTGTTTGTTTATTTTTCCAGTTTATGCGGATATTTCAAATATGTTTCATATGTGTAACCACACTCCTGCTGCATTGTATACCTGTAGAGTGTTTTACCCCCCACTCCTCTCTGTAATGCCCTTGGCCCTGAAAGTAAATAAATAAATAAATAAATAATAAATAAATAAATAAACCATTCACAGCAACGGCCCACAGTTCGACGTGTTTACTCACTTTTTTTTTGAACCACCGACTTTTCTTGCTTCATTGCCTGTTTATAGGCGCGTACATCAAACCACAAGCAGAACAAATACAAGCAGTAACAGTCCGACATAAATTGAAATTCCCTAAGTGCTGCCATGGGCTCCACCCTCGACAACCACTCAGGTAAAATCTCCTGAGTTTTCTGCAGTTCAACAAACTTGGCCATACATTCACGGAAATACATTCGTGCAGGCCGTGCATCCTGATCGCGATAGAAACCCGCCATACGGGCCCGCCATAAAAGGTGAAGTCCACATAGCATAATCAAATCAAAAGGCATACCCTCTTCGTCCACTATTGGCAGAAGTCTTATGCCATATGAATTTAAAAGTAATTCTTTCTGCAACGTCCTTTGAAGTACATCCCAAAAATATACTCCCTCCCAACAATGTAAGAAAACATGGTCAATAGCTTCCGGTTTTTTACAGATAAGGCAATTTGTCCCACAAGGTAACTAAAAACCACGGTCTGCTAGAAATGTCCTCACTGATAATGTACCTGCGTGCAGCTTGAAAAAGAAAGACTTCGCGGCAGGAGCCACTTGCATTCTCTTCACTCGTTTAAGCACATCTTTCCCTTCACCTCCAGCGTACATGGCACGGTACAGCGGTTCAGGTAAAACAACATCGCATACATCTTTGTACAACTTCTTTCGAGTCACTGAAAACAAATATTCATTGGAAAATCTAACAGATAAAAACCGTACACTTAGAGTAACCTCTTTAAGATACCCGCGCACAGCACCGGTCATGTCATTCGTGCTAACCACATATCCAGGTAACGCCCGCATCATTCTCATTTGGCACACTGTACGTAAGAAAGGGTCCCTTGTGTAGCGAAAAAAAAGGAACGTATTTACGACTTGGCGTATGAAAAGATGTGTTAAACCAAGCCCTCCGTGTTTCACTTTTCGAAACAGATTAGTTCGACTGCATCCCTCCCAGTTCGAAGCCCACACGAACACTGTGATGATACGATGTAACTTCTGTATGTTTGCCCTTGAACAATGCAATACTTGCATCACATACCAAAGTTTTGAGGCAAAGAAAAGATTAAAGACAGTCGCCCTAGCAAACACTGACAGATGATTACCGTTGCATCTATTAGCTTTCATCCGGATTTCTTTCGCTTGTTCTTGCCAGTAGTTCTCATTATCTTTATAAAATTCCAGTGGCACCCCAAGGTACTTGACAGGTGTGGTCACCCATTTAACATTGGCAATATAGTCTGGTTTTGACGACCACTCTGCATGCCAGAAACCCAGACACTTTCCCCAGTTTACTAGACTGCCAGTTGCATTGCCGAACCTTTTAACCACACTGATGGTAGTGGTAACACTATCTTGATCGATACAACAAACAGCCACATCGTCGGCATATGCCAAAATTTTAACTTCGGATTCTTGTAATCTAAAGCCACGAATGCAACTGTTTTGAGTTATTGCTAAGCAAAACGATTCTATATATAAACTGAAAAGTAGGGGACTCAGCGGACAGCCCTGACGGACAGAACGCTTTATGTTAATTCTATATCCTAGCGTCCTATTTATTACCAGCCGGGTCGTGCAGTTCCGGTATGCCATAGATACTCCATCTCTGGTTACAAAACCAACGTTGACATGGTCAAGAATGGCAAGCAGAAGGTTGTGGGAAACACAAGCAAAAGCTTTCTCGAGATCAATTTGTAGAATAGCTACCCCTACTCGATTGGCATCGCTACACTCGAGCACGCAGCGCATCTTGTGTATATTGGTCACAATGGAGTGTACCATAATCCCGCATATTTGGTGAGGCCCTACCAAATCTTTGATTACCCCTTGAAGTCGCCGTGCTATTACTTTCATTAAAATTTTGTAATCACAAATAGTTAATTATATCGGTCTATACGAAGAAACTAATTTTAACTTCTCCGGGTGTTCTGTCTTAGGTATCAAAACTGTATGTGCTTCACTAAAGGACCTAGGGAGGCAATTAAGTTTATAAGCTTGATTGAAGACATTTGCAAGTACTTGATATAATTCATTTTGAACTCCTTATAAAACGAAGCGCAAAGCCCATCCAGCCCCAGAGATTTACCAGGATTCATTTTATCTATAGCCCATTCTACTTCCGTTGGCGTTATGGATAGCTCTAAAGCTGATTTGCTGTCATCTGACAACTTCGGCATTTTGCTAAGGAACTCCTGCTTAAATGCCTCTGAATCAATGGGCGTGGCAGCGAAGAGTCCTTCGTGGTGTTTGCCAAACGCTCGTTCTATGCTCTCATTGTCTGAAACTTCGACACCGTTGACTTCAATGGCATCTATATGATTTCGTCTGGCGTGACTGTTCTCTAATCCAAGCACTCGCTTCGTCAGGCGATCATCCACAGTCAATGATGTTGCTTTGGCTCGCACTAGCGCTCCGCGATAGCGTTCCTCTTCATATACCTTCATTCTCTGTTTAATACTCCGCAAATCGTCTCCATATACTCCAGGTTTTTCACATTCAAGAGCTTTTAGCCTCTCAAGTGTTCGTCTAAGCTCTTTCTTATTCTTCTTAGATTCAAAAGACAAAAGACTAGATCTCTCTATTGCTTTTATTTTGATTCGCTACTTGAATAGCTCTCATTCTTCTCCTATTTTGTCCCTACACTGTATGTTAATATTACTGATTTCTTTATTAACTGATGCGCTGAACGACTCCTCTCTTAAGAGGTTAGAGTTCATTTTCCACTGTTCACAAGAAAAAACGTTCCTTTCTTTTTTGACCCGATATTGCATTTTACAGGACAGTGATCAGAAAACGAAACAGGGACAACATTATAACTGCTACACTGGGCTATCGCATCTGCAGTAAGGTAAAGTCGATCCGATCGGGCATTACTTGTGCCTTGAAAGTGGGTATACTTCACATCTCGGGAGCTATGCAAACACTCCGCTACATCTACTAATTCGTGTTCAATAATCACCTGTGCCAGGACATCACTGCTTTTGTCTTTACCATTGCGCCTGCTTGATCTATCATTTTCATTCAAGACACAGTTGAAATTACCCACCAATAAGAGTTTCCTACTAGTACACATATGTTGCCTTAAATTGGAAAAAAAAACACGATCTTTCCTGGCCAATAGTTGGAGCATAAACACATATAATGCGCCATTCAGTGTCAAAATAAACAATATCACACCATACTACTCGGCCTGAAGAGCAAGAAAAGACATTTTCTGTGACTAATCCTGGCAGTTTTCTAACAAAAAGAACACATCCCCCTGATGTGCCTATGGCCTGGCTCACAGTGGCAAAATACCATGATGTAAACTTAAGCACCGTGCTCCCAGTCTCCTCCTCGCCTTCAACTTTCGTCTCCTGCACTGCAAGCACATCCAGACTTTCTTCCAATAACAACCGATAGACTTGGCTTTGCTTCTTCTTTGAAGCCAAGCCTCTAACATTCAGCGTGGCGAAGCTAAATGATACTTGAGGCGCCGTTACAACCATGTGGAGGAGTTAGGCCCGGAGCATGGCGCTTACCTTGCACGTCTAGCGCTACGCTAGACGCCTCCTGGACCGGCCGACCGCCCGGTTTTACTGCACAGTAGAATTGAACTGTTCACAGCTTTCTTGTCCGTGGTGCCACCAGCTCTTGCTCTCATGCTGGTGCGTCTGCCAATCGGCGTCTTTGCCGGTGGTTCTTCCACGCTACTTGCACTGTTCTTGTGTCCCGTCTTCACAGGTTCTGCCAATGGTCTTTTAATGGCTGGAACGGCACCGCTAGGTCAAGAGACGCAGCTGGCGTTGCACGTGTTTCCGTCTATCTTCATGTCGAAACCAACGCTACTAGAGACACCATCGACTACTTGGCCTTGTTCCGACGCATGGGCAGACGCTCCGGTTACTTCACAGCCTGCGTCTGTGACTGCATTGTCAGCTATCTCAGTCGATACAGCTTCACAACCTGGTCGAGTGTCCACAGGTGCTGGTGTAGATTCGTCTACTGATGTTGCAGATGTGCAGTTCAAATTTTCTGCGACTTGATCTCCGCAGCCTTCAGCCGCGTCCTCCTCTGCTTCTGTCACGTCCATAATGTGTTCTGATGCATCCTCGGTCTCCGCTGACGCGGTCACTGCGGGGTACGAACGGACGCATTCCGCGTCCCCGTGCCCGAAACGACGGCAGCGAGAGCACCGTGGCACCTTACACTCACGACGCACATGTCCTGTTCCGCTGCAACGCAGGCATTGCATAGGCCGACCTGGGGCTACCACTAAGGCTAATTCACCGGCGACTCGTATCTGATGAGGCAGGTCCTCGACTTTCATACCGCTTTTCGGCTTATTGAAAACAGTGCGGGTCGTCGAATTCTTCTCATTTACTCCTTCCACACGCCAGCGTTCCCGGGTCACTTCTGTAACTTTCCCGAATGCTGCCAAAGCCGTGCGGACATCTTCGTCCGAAACACCGTGTAACAACCAGTAAAGCCGCAGCCCCATCTTCTGCTCCTGAGGGTCGATAAAGAGGCAGCGGCGTCCCTTGACCTGGAGTTCTTTCAGTTCAGTTAACCTCTTTGTCGCCTCCTGGCTGTTAAAGGGGACGGCACACAGATGATTGATCTGGTAGGCGCCCAATGCAATTACGTCAGGAAGCAGTCGATCCTTGTCCAGCGCGTCCTGGAAATCTTCGACCTTGAAAGACCTCACCCAAATATCACCGTGCAAAAACACTGTGTTCAAAACAATACGTCCTGTTGGCAGATTCGGCAAGATGATGTCAAAATCCTTGTCACTTTCGTCTGTAATCCTGTTTCCGCGACCATCAAGAACCGCCATTGCCGCTCCGCGGGAGCGCATGATTCCTGCGTCCGACGCGTGCGAGTGCCGGCGAAAGAATGAAAAAAAAAGCCTGACGTGTTTACTAACAACCTACTATGAAAGTGCACCAGCTTATATAGAGAATAATTTCGACTGACCATAGTGGCACAAGTTAAAAGTAGGTTTTCTTACTTCTTTTTACGTTTCGTATCAATACCAGAACATGCGCACACGTACATATATTGTATCTGATGCTTAGAAAAACGTAAGTTTATCAATAGTTGCACAATAGAGCACGGAATAATTTCTAGAGCTTATCAGGTTTTCACGAAGGCGAATACCCCCGAGCCATGCATAGAATGCCGCATTTCAAACGCTGCGCCATCTCTCGACTACTGCCACAGTTGAAAAAGCAAACACTTACCGCGCGTTAGTCATTTCGGAGGTCACGTTTTTTTATTCTTCTTGTTAATTGGAAAGGGCGCAGCATGCAGACCAAACTTTGTCTCCGTCGTGGTAGGTGTTCTGTGGTCACGTCGACCTCGTTTAGACGTTTCGTGTTAACGTTTGCTTATATTCTTTTTACGTGCGTACCGTTAGCCATAGATACAGTACACCACTAGCCCTTCAATGACAATGTTTGGATGCGGTAACGACCGTTCTAGAAGTGTATACGTACGTTGCGACGTGGGTCTCGCGAGAGAAATAAGCGATGACCTTGCATCCAACGGTGTTTTTTCGTGAGCTATAACAGTGGCTAATGGCGTCGCGACAGCTCTATACTTGAGTGGAGGAACTATCGCTGCAGTGCGCAAATTTACTATAACTTCATAGATTGTTGTGCCTACATACTTTTTCTGCTTCAGATGCCTCTCGCGATTCGGCTCGCGTGTCAACTTGCAATTATAGTGCATGCCACAATTTTGTTGTTAGCGCCGTGGCTGTTGTGGTTATTACTCTGGATTCGGAATGCTCTTTTCACAAAGGTGAGTGAGCGTTAGTACCTACTTGCTGCGCACAGCTGTTACTAGAAGTGCATTTTGTGTTGAGTTTCTCACGATAAAGGAGAATCATGGACGAGAAAGGCATACGGCACGCGTGCATAATTCTTTCTTACTTCTCAGTGCTGGCATGGGCGATTCAAAACGAATGCGATTGAGAATTTTGTTTAACCTACAGAAGTCATTGGTTCACTTTTCACAAAAGTTTAGTTATGATATGTTTAAAACGTTTCTGATGGTTCTAACCTAGTCTGGTGAATAAACGCTCGGTTAAACTTCGCCGCCTGTTTCCCTTTGTGCTTTCACCTGCCGTGGTAGCATAGCCTTATTGGGTGTCGTGTGTCTATGCTGTAGGACGCAGGTTCCACTTCCGGCCACGGCGGCTGTATTCGAATGGGGGTAAACTGCAAAGAACATCCATATGGCGGTAGTGGCACGTATAACTTTATCAATTGCATATGATCGTGCTCTCACGCATGGACTGTAGAGGGGTATCAGGTTTCTTAGAATGTTGATAAATTAAGTGTGATGCTTTTTTACACGCCTCGTTGAATTCATGAGTGCTGTTGGTGCCATGCGAAACTTAAAATGCGTGGGCTTACCAAGTATGTCGACACCGAAAAACTTCATTATTTTTGTACACTCTAAGGTAATTGATAAAGCAAGACTGCTTGGGAAGTAGAGCTCCTTGTATTCGTGACAAATTGGTAGTATGAAACAACACGAGACACACATAGGAGTGTGCGGAGCATCGTGCGAGTGCCTGACGATAAAAAAAGAGGCTTTTACTCTACACCAAAAAAAAACAAAAAAAAGTCACTCCTGCATTGCTTACAACAATATTAGGCAAAGCGATCGCTCGCGACTGGCCGCGGCCGGCTAGGCTTGGCGTGCACATGCGCGCGCGCACGACCCTCGTGATTGAGGAGAAACTTGAACGTTGAAGGAGGAACGTTGCTGCTTTGGTCCTTGCCGCGAGAGGGCGCGACGGGTAAAGCGCCCGAAAGGGAGGAAGTCGCTGCGCCGAAGGAGGAACGGAGCCCGTTTCTCCATTCTCGCCCCCTTTTTTTAGAGTGTACTACTACTACTATTACTGCTACATACATCGCGGGTGCACAACCCACGTCATAGGAAGCTTCAAACCCAAATTAAATGAACAAATTTTCTTACACGTATACGCAGCGGGTACTACGCTTTTTCGAAGAATGACGATTGAAGACACAATGAATGTCTTTTTCAATTATTGCTCCTTCAGTAGAAACTTATTCATCTATATTTTTGCCAGTAAAAATTACAAAAAATGAATATTTCTCGTAATATTCATTTGGTTATTACTGAAGTCCTGATATTCCTTTATGTTAAGCTGCCTGATTCTCGGTCATTCCTCCATGGTGGGTGTGAGCCACAAGTTTAAGATCTATATCTATATTGATTACTGACGTAGTGGGTAACCAGCAAGTGTGATTGCAGCAGCTACTCAAAAAGTGTTAAAAAAGGCCTCTCAAATACCGCTCTTCTAGCTGGCGCTGTGACAGCGCTACTTGTTCCAGGCAGGCCTGCTGTTTTTTGTGTTTCTTTTTTTCTTTATTGTTGCAAACTGTTATATTATAATACTCATGGTATCGCAATTACATACACTCTAAAAATACACCCTTAAAGGCGTAGAACGGGTGTACGCAATAAAACACCCATATGAACACTCTATTTACGCCCCATTTTTAATTTTTCAGGTGTTCTTATATAAACACCTTCAAAACACCCCATTTACACCCTTATATTTGGGGTATAATGAACAAGGCTACAAATAATTGATTGATACGTGGAGTTTAACGACCCAAAACCACCATAGGAATATGAGAGACGCTGTAGTGGAGGGCGCCGGGAATTTCGACCACCGGGTTCTTTAACGTGCATCCAAATCTGAGCACGCGTGCCTACAAGGCTACAAATGCACGACATTTTCGGGTCGTTTTGCTTATACTGTTAGTATACGTTAACCATCTTGATACCAGCAAGGCTCCCACTAACAGCTGCTTGCGAGTCTAGTAATGAATCGAAGCACAAAGTAATGCTACCGAAACGCAGTTTTCATCGATAAAGCACGCAAACTACTATAAGATGGAATATACAATAGGAGCGACGCTTGTTCAATAGAGTAAGGACCAATTCTCCTGTACCTGTTTCTTTCAACTGTGTCATTTGCGTGATCAGTCAACACTCACAAATTACTCTGATTTGCCTGAACGAGGTAATGTTGCGCACATTGGTGTAGCCATGCGAAAACACTCACTCCCTCCCCCCGTCCCCCATCCATAAGATCGAAGCTATTAAAGCTGGAGATAAAACGTCCACCACCTGCAAAAAAATACAACAGCACAGTTGTTTAGCCATAACCACCAGGTCAGCAGGACACCAGGTCTCTTAAAAACGAACATTGACGTCATGTATTTTTGGCAGGCACGTTTTATTTATATACTGTAGCGAATGTTCCTCTTCATATGTCCTTAAAAGTGCGTCATGGAAATTAGGAAGGGGACACCGACCATAAAGAAAAATGCAGAATAACGACATTTCGTTGACCTTGATGCAGCCTTGTTCACAATGACGGGAGCCTTGTGGACTAAATTGCGAACGAAGCCCCCCTCAGGGGAGCCAAAACGCATTCTCTAGTTTTCTCTCTCTATCTCTTAGTTTTTTTTGTAGATCCCCTTCTTTTGATTTATGTAACTTCCCCAGCAGACGTGCTTCGGTTAAAGCTTTGACATTGTAGGTAGTTAGAAAACAGCATTGATGAATTATTCTCAGCCATGGTCTTGTTCCAAGGACTGCAAGCTAAGTACAAATGTATTGCCGCAACGTGAAGACAGAAGTAGAAATTAACAGGTTGAGAAAGTTGCAGCAGGTCAGTATTTTGTTTACTGCGTGCCAGAGCGTTCCTCTTTTTTCTTGTTATTGCTTGCTGCATAAAAGCGTGCAGATGCGCGTATGCGCTGTCGTTTTCGTCTTCCTAGCAGTACGCACGTGGCAATATGTTCTCATCGAATAGTGTGACGGCCGATGCATGCAATGTTGCAATGTCTTTACTGAAATGAAAGTGCTGATAAATTATCGTCTGCGTGACCTTGAATGTGCAGTCCCTGAAGACCCATAGAGCTAAGCAAAAAGCATCAGCTTAGCATTTTTACCGAACTTCACTACAGTAGGTCGGTGAAGGTGCGCTAAACATTGCTCCTGAATATTACAAATACGCGTTCTGACTACATGCTCATGCTGGCCGCACTGCACCGTCACAAAGTTCACTGCGATTCAGATGCACTGTTAAAGAACGAGTGTAACGCAACAGATCACTGCCGCAAAAAAAAAGCAGCGCCCGCACTATCAGCAGAGGGCCGGAGCTAGCCTTAAACCGCATCTAGACGGTCTGAGAGCCCCACAAGGTGCCATCAAGTCTCGTCGCCTAGACAACCTTGGTTGCCCGGTATTGCTGCGTGCCGGGCGCACAGCGCGGGAAAGGGGTCGACATCGTCTTACATGTCACTGCGTGCGCTGGTGAAAAACCCTCCCGTGTGTGTGCGTGTGGTTCGCGTTGCTTCTCGATCGGTAGAATTTATTAGTCGGTGTTTAGTTTGAAATGTGCCTGCGCTCTGTGCTCCACCAGTGTGTTTGGTCAGTGCTGATTATTGCGAAGGTGCACCATCCTGAAGACTGGACCTGTGGATTCATATTTTGGAGCACTCGAAGTGAAATAGTGAGTACCGCTCTCACGTTCTTCCGTTCAGTGCTTTGTTAATTGCGTGAGCACGAGAATAACGCCTCCAAACAATTTTTTTTTCAACTATATGATGAGAAATCAGCATTTTTTTACTTAGCGAGAATATTTATCCGAACTGTTTCACGGGGATGATGGCGAAGTGTGATTGTGGGCAAGTTTTTTTGTTTAATTGTTTGGATTGTTTGGAGTACAAAGCAGAGTGAGCGTGTGCCGCTGAGGTTCAGTGAAGAAAATGAACAGATTTTTGCGATGCCCTTTGTTGGCAGGGGTTTTTAACGCGGCCCGCTTGTGCTGCACAGCAATTTTAGTTTACTAAATAATACATGTGTGGGGACGGCGCCTGTTAGCTCTAAGCATCAACCGTGTGTAAGACGCATATGCTTGGGCGTGTCGGTAGTTCATTTACTTTCTTTCTTTTTTCTTATTGCACAAAAAGACCGAGAACGGAAAACAAGGGCGTGGTGTCCGTGTCGTTCTTATCGGTTCTTTTTCGTTTTGTGCGGTAACACTACCGTGATAACTCGGGTTGATGCATCGAGTGACGACACAGCATATTGTTTCGCATTAGGTGCGCCTCGCGAAGTTTGCCTACTTGCTAATACATTCAATTTCGTTATTCGTCTTCACCGGTATCTTTTTGTTCACCCGTAACGTAGCGTGACACTGCCGACAGCCATGCCTATGTAGCGGATCGAGCACTGAAGCTGGACTTTTGTTTGAACAGACCTTTCGTCTATGTGTGTGGTCAAATTGCCTACTTGAACAGCGCAAACGCTTGTTTGAACATAACTGCTAACGTTCGAGCACTTTATATTTAGATTGTTTCCATCATGTGTAACTTTCAAAATATTCTTGTTATTCAGAGTTTTATTGCCATCGCTTCGCTTTGGAGTTTAACTTCGCTAAGTACTTCAGATGTTAAAGTTTTTTTCGCTATGTGAAGCGTAATATTACTTTTTTGTTGCACAAAAACACTTTGATTTTATGCATACTGCACGGTATCTAAGCATGTGTTGTAGCCAAAATGTAAGACTTGGCAGGATATCTATCTGGGAACACAACACGCACAGCCACTGAACAGCCTACGCTGCATCGGGAAGGAGTTATGCTTTCTCACCCTGAGAGCATGATTGAAACAAATGGCCCTAATTTGTGTGAAAGTAACAGGGTCACTTTATTCAGCATTTCACAACCAATTTTGCGGCTATGGTAAATGTGTTTGAAAAAAAAATTGTGCTGATTTATGCACTGAAAACAGTGAAGTGCTTGAATATTTCGGAGTAAAAAAAGTTTTTGGTCACGTGGTTGCCTTTCAAACTTTCCAGACTGTTGTTTGAGTGTTGCTTGTGAAAAAAATATTTTGCAAGTACCGCACCTTTTTTATACCAATTTTGGTACATGTTGAGTAAAGGGGCTTATGTTGGTGTTTGAATTTCAGCAATATTAATACAAATTTTCGGCCACATACGTCTGCAAGAATTTAACCAAAGTGTGTTATGTTTGCAGTTTCTCATTGCTATACTGCACTTTGTATGAATATCTGAGCTCTGACTACTTACTTCACAGAAAGGATATTTTGATGAAAATTTATTTCTAGACATCTAAAGCTGTTAACCTCTACGAGAAAAGATCACTCATTTCACAGAATTGTCATTTTTGTCCGTATTGAGACGCAATTTGCACCATGTGGTGGTCCAATTGAAAATCACTTTTTACCTAAATTGAAAGCAAATAAACAGTTCTTTGTATGTGACAAGTTTCATCATTACAATTTCTATTTCAAGAAATAAAATAGTTTTTAAATTTTCCCATCAATGGCAATGGAAAACTTCGAGGCGTCGGCTGCTGTATGACCAAATGGCGAAAGGGGAACTTGGAACTTCAAAAATCATTTAGGGGCAAAGCTTTTGAGGCCGTGGGTCATTCCCTCCTCTGTAGTCGTACCAGTATTATGCAGCCACTTGATGAGTTGCACAATAGATAGCGTTAGTGATTTTCACAGCATATACACGGACAAAATGATGATTCGTGGGGCGAATCTTTCGTCCGTACATTTGTGCTTTCGTCCGTTCGTCTTGCATTCATCTGTCCGGGCTTCCGTGTGTTGGTCTGTCCTTAAGTCCGTCCGTCTTTCTGTTCGTCCATACTGGCGTCAGACTGTCTGTCCATAAGTTTGTGCGTCCGGACGGACGAACCCTACGCCCCACTCATCATTATTCACTCCGTGGATATGCTCTGATCTCTTTCTCAAAACATAAATTGCTATGACAATGTTTGGCACATGAAAAGAACCGTTTATTTGCTTCGTTTTAGGTACAAAGTGTATTTTAATTCAACCACCTCATGGTGCAAGTTGCGTCTCATATAGACAAAACAATTATTTTTGTGAAATTAGCGATTTTTTCTCGTAGAGTTTGACAGTTTGAGAGGTCTAAAATATTTTTCCTCCAAATATACCTTATATGGATTAAGCAATCACTCTTCATATATTCATTCAAAGTGCAGTATTGATATAGAACAATGCAGATATAACACACTTCGGCTAAATTATTTGAGGCGTATGTGGGCGAAAATTGGTAATATTTAAACTGAGCTTCAAACACTTTACGCAAGCCCTTCACTTAACTTGTAGACCAAATTTGGCACGGAAGAAGAGATACTTATGAAAATATTTTTTTCACAAACATACACACGAGATTACGGGAAGTTCAGGAGGCAGCCACGTGACCAATAAATTATTTGTCTGTGAAATATTCTAGCAGTTACCTTTTTTATTGCGGTAAAATCAGTGCGATTTTTTTTTCAAATACATTTGCAGTGGTCACCAGAATGGCTGGGACATCTGATGTGGAATGACCCAATAGCCGATTCTTCCATTATATAATCGTGTCAATGTGAGCCAGTTCAAGAACACTAGTATCATTCGCGTTTTAATACGTAACTGTACAGTACTTAATTTTACAAGTTACCTGCACTGAATACCTTCTCAATGCGCATACCTTCATGTATGCTCAGTGGCGTTGTGCTTTTGTGCAATACAGATAAAATATGTATATGTTGTTGCGCGTCGTACTGTATTCCTTTTAATAAACTAATCGTATGAATACCATGGTATCTGTGGAGGAATACACATGCAGCTGTGTTGATGCATACTTAAGCATAGAACTTGACATTTACTTAGATTGGTCGTTGCATGCAGCTAATGGAACATTATCAACTTGGAGCAGCACATTTTTATTTGCCAGCGCGAGCGAGCTGAAAGGGTAAAGTAAAGTTCATATCTACGGCACGAAAGCTATAATGATTTTGCCACAGTGCGCTTTTTATGGCGTTTATTGCTCAGCATACCTTTTCTAGCATTTCTCACTGCAGTGGAGCCTGATGCCACTGAATATGCTTGCTATGCACTCAATTTATACTTACACATAGAAAACCAGTTAGTTATGCATTGTGCACACTGTATGTTGCACTCTTTGTGAAATTTCATTCATTTTTCTTTGTGTATTTATTTTAGGTTTCCGGGATTAAATTTTCTGTACAGAAAGAACAGCTTCGCCCCACTTCTTTCAAAGTCATCTCAGCAGCTGAAGATGATTGTGCAAGCAGCAGTGACGAGTCGTTTTGCAGTTAGAAGTATATCAACACTGACATTACATTAATACAACCCCAATTACACAACCTTGTTGAATTTTCTCTTTTTTAATGCCGAAATGTATACTGCGAGATGTAATAGGTTGTAAATGTGACTCCAGAAAGTCACTTACTCTTTCTACGTGTTTCTTCTTTTCTTCTATTGTATAGGTGTCAATCAAACGCCATGCGTCTCAGTCGTTTGTCCGACTAGCGCAAATCTTTTGAAAGTTGTTGAGATTTGTTGTATTGAAAACAATGAATTTTTAGTATAGAGAAAAAGAAACTTGGTCCTGTGACATATTTAAAAATTTTGCAGAATGCCATCAGAGTATTGTTTGTCAGATTTGCAGTTTTTTTATAATAAAGGCAGACGTTATAATATGGGCTTAATTGTTTTTTGCTTCAGCGTTATGTTCGGTTGGACCTTACGCTACAGGTTACTGCTTGCATTACTGTGGTGTGGTGTGGTGGGGTGTGGTGAGGTGTGGTGTGGTGCGGTGCGGTGCAGTGTGGTGTGGTGCGGTGTGGTGCGGTGTGGTGCGGTGTGGTGTGGTGTGTGTGTGTGTGTATGTGTTTGGGTGTGTGTGTGTGTGTGCGTGCGTGTATGTGTGCGTGCGTGCGTGCGTGTGTGTGTGTGTGTGTGTGTGTGTGTGTGTGTGTGTGCGCGCGCGCGCGTAAGTGCCTTCCGCGTCTCTGTCGTTTACGGCCCAGTCTGCGTACACATATATACACTGGTGGTCTCATGCAGCTTATTCAAGACCATAACACCTTATTTTATCAGCTGCATGCATGCAGGTATAAGTGCAGTGGGTGACACCAGTATCTTTCTTCTTCCCTGTCAGCCGCAGAGAAGGTTCATATATGCTTCTTCCTGAGAACAATTGAGGCTTGGGCCAGTTGGTGATGCACATTTAATGAAATGAAGTGCTGTGAACGGCTCTCCTCAACACGCAAGTCTAAGCGTCACCTCCTGTGTCTCTGCTTTTGTTGCCCGTTAATTGCGCTTCATTTAATCAAGTATGCTCATCCATATGACATCCATCGTTTGAAGTAAGCTCTCAGTGTACACCCCACTCGCATGGGTGTAGCTTCATCCAACACCTATAGTTTAGGAGTGTTCATAAACACCTATTAAAGTAGGGTGTAACGTTTCTTTACACCCTACGGTTTCAAGGTGTTTCTAAACACCTTATTGTTCAGGGTGTTCCTAGACATCTTGAAGGGTGTTGCCCGTGGGACAAAACAAATACACCCTTATGGGTGTAAAAAGTTTTGGAGTGCACCTGATATGAAGCCTGAATAGGGTCAGTTCGCAACGCATTTTAAAGCACCGATGTAGCTCAGTGGCAGAGCGCTGGGCTGCCGCGCAGAAGACTTGGTTCAATACCCTTTTCGTCCTAGGTAATTTTTATTTAGTTGTTTTTTATTTCGGTCGACAGCAGTACGAACATCGGCAGTGGTGGCGGCAGTGGAAACTTGTGTCGCCTTAATCAGACATTGTGTTCTTTTACTATTTTTCTGTTCAAAGTTTCGAAGGAGAAGGGCACTGGTCTCGTGCGTCCACCCTGGATTCGCCGCGTTTACTTCTTTTACTGGGTATAAGTTCTTCGAACTACACGTCTCAACGTTAATGGCTAGGTTTTCTTTTCTTCACCTATATTACAACGTGACCTTTCACGGAAGTGCTAGTTGCCTTCATAAAACAATGCTGGATGCCTCCAAGAAGCTCTCATTCAAAGCATACGCCAAGAAGACACAAAATGAATTACGGATCGTCTAGCTAACAGCACCCCTAGGTTGCAGGTCATTCCAGCTGAAACAAGCATTCTTACACGCTTCCATCTTGCCCAGTTCATTTATTTATTCTTTTGCTACTTAATTGTGTCTTGATTTTCCTTTCGTATAAAGGATTACACTTTGCTCCTAACCAATGAAATGAACTGCCCCCCATAAATATATGTGATGAGAGCTTTTTAACGCTATCATGTTGAGTAAATGGAAGAAAATTCTGTGGTAACAGATTTTATGATTGGGTTGTTATGACGCCAAAACGTAGTTACGCAACGAAAGAAAAGCCGGCTTCATTATATACCATTTAAACTTGATTAGGTATCCTTCCAGTTGCGTGTGACAAATTACACACGAATATCTCGGACGTAGTGTGACGGAAAGCATGAGTTTTTTATAGTATTAGCTTTTAGTTTATTGTAAAAAAGGTCAAGATTCTTACTCATGATATTATTAGCCATACTCTATGGGGAATGCTATCCGTGGAATTATCATTCAATCAGCTGGTAGCACCGACATGGGTGATGGCGAGAAAGCGCTGTCTTTTTTTACTGTGATGTACTTGTACATCGGCGTAAAGCATATGACATGTGTAACATTTTACCAAAATCAACGTCTGCAATAACTAGTACCTGACACAATGGTTGGGTGAATCCATACACACACTCCCATAGCCCAGCCTGCATTACTTCTCGAAAAAAGAGAGAGAATTAGAGAGAGAGTGAGAATAAAATGAGGGAAAGGCAGGTAGGTTACCCAGAAAATGGAGCATCCGGTTTGCTGCCCTTCACTAGGCGAAGGGGGAGTGGGGAAGAAAGATTGGAAAGAAATCAAAGAGGGAAACAGACGCGCGCAAAAAAAAGGGGGGGGGGGGGGGCTGGGTTGCTACAGTCTATACAATAGGCCACTGCCACGCAAAAAGTTCTGTAAGGCCTTCACTAATTTTTTGCGAGCACACAAATCATGTCGCCTTTCCAGCACTGATTATTCAGACAAAGATCTCTCGTCCAGGCGAGCTAACGCAGCAGCTAGTTACCGTCTTTGCACGCTGTAACGAGGGCAGTGACAGAGAACGTACTCTTAGTTTCATCGCTGCCGCAATGACCGCAAGCAGCACTGTCTTCTATGCCAATTCGGAAGGCGAAAGCTTTGGTGAAGGCGACACCGAGTCATAGTCGGCAAAACACCTTTGTCTCTAGTCGAAAGAGTCCAGATGGAGGCCGGAGTCAACGAGACGTGTCCAGTCTAAGTAGTCGCCTGTGCCGTAAGCACTCGGCGTTCCACAGGGATTTTAATTCTGCATTAGCAATTTTTCGGATTGTCATTGCAGCATCAGTCCTTGAAAATGGTATAGATTCTTCTTCACCATCTTCGTGTGCTGATCGAGCAGCTTTATTGGCATGTTCGTTGCCCAATATGCCGCAGTGACTGGGAAGCCACTGAAACGTGATTCTGTGTCCTTCGTCGAAGAGGTGGTGAAGCAGCTCTCTAATTTCCAGCACTAGTTCTTCATGAGGTCCCCGGCGTAAGGCGAATATCAAACACTGTAGTGCTGCCTTAGAGTCCGTGAACACGCTCCATTTCTTGGCTTCTTTTTGTTTAGTGACTTATATTGCGCTACGTAGAGCATCAAGAATAAGAGAACGTAAGAAGATAGCTAGAGGAAACACGCTCGCTAAAAAAATATTTCGTGAGGTGGTTTCAGAATCCGCGTGCCTTCCATCCAAAAGCAGACGGTCGTAAACTCCGGGTTATCCCGAATTTGTTTTCTCTTGAATGAAAATAATAGAATCAACTATCGTCATATATTCTAATACAATTTGTCATTTAGGCTATATGTTTACATACACACACGTGTCAAACAGAATTTCACACTGTCCGACACATCTTTGAAGTGAAAACACACAAGCGCCTCAGTCCAAGCCACCCCCGAACAGGGTCGTAACTCTCGAACAACACTACGCACACTGATTTCTTCTCAAAAAAAATAATTTGTCGAGCAATGGGGCTCAGCATGCCTCTAAAACATGTGACACCACTCCATAATTAATAAATAGCCAATCACAAGATAAGACCATGTGGAACTGTGCGATTGATGCTTCTTTCGACACCCTACTGAAGCATATAATCGCCTCGTATAGTATATAGAGTAGGAAGGTGCATGGTGGAAAAGGAAAGTGTGCGTGGGGAGAAGAGCTGTGATAGTGAAGCGGAAGGGAGAATAAGGCATAGCCTAGAAGCACTGAGAAAGATAGAAATGGAAAATGGGGCAGAAGCATCTCGAAGCACGCGTCAGTTGATAGTGAGTAGTGGCGACCGGTGAATTTCAACTAAGTAGGCAAATTTCCAGTTGAAATTTGAGAAAGTAAGGTGGTAAGCTGCGAAGCTTATTTAAATTTTCGCCTCTTACATTTTTTCCTACAATGAAAATAATTGAGGCCCATATGCGTAGATTCAGGGTCACTCTAAACAACCCCATGGAAGGTCGAAATTGCAGAAGTCCTTCATTTTGTCGTCTCTCAAATTCATATTGTGATTTCGTGAGGTTAAACCACAACAATAGTTTTTTGCTCATTTCTGTTTTTATTTATACGAAGAGAGCATGCACCAGACCTGCTGGAATGTTTTCCGTGCTCAACTTTTACGAAGCGCATTGCATAGCGACAATGACCGTACAAAAACGCAGCTATCTACAGAGTGACGCTACTACGAGTGAGCATACCTTGTACGCCCTCAACAGCCTCGTATTCTACTTAAGCGGCGCTGAAGCTGTCCGCGACCTGACTGATACTGAAGGGATCCAAACACGTGAGATTCAATCTGTGCCTTCAGGTGCAGGTGTGATGTGTTTACAGTTCACAATCGTGGACGTATTTACGGGTGAATTCTTATTGCATTTTTGTAACTGTGCAGCGCGCAGGAGGAAAACTGGTGAACCTCGGATTCATTGTCTACCAGGGAGTTGAGGTATGTTTAATACGTCACAATGGTGCACATTTTGGCTCGTTCTTTAGCATGGTTCACTAATAGGAATGAATTGTACATATTATCGGCGATGGCTGATAAGCAAATGAAGAGGATTTATTTCAATTCTCTATTATATGCGATTTAAAATTACTTCGTTGAATCATTCTGTCATTTTTCCCCTGGGGCTTTTCAAAATTTCATACTACGAAGAACGCATTAGCATTTCAATAAAGCACTCCTAAAGTAACCTGCCTCATTTAGCAGTGACTATTCGAAGCACAGGGCAAAAAGTTGTAGATACAAACCACATTTTAAACGTAGATGAATATAAGGCCCCTCGACAAAGAGATAATACGGCTGCCATAGGTGTCATGTGAGGTACCGAAAAGATCACGTGAACAACGTTACCCGTATTACTAGCGCACAGTGGCTGCCACCACGATTTTCTTTTGCAATATAGACGCTGCGTCATGTGCTTTTTTTATTAGGGATAATGTAGGTTATATAGTAGGTATAAAAATAGCCTGCCTGAAAATGGCTCTTTGACAATAATGAAATTTTTCCCCATTCGAATTCAATTTTGACAGTGCCGAATGGTAGCCAAAATTATCTAATATTAAGGTAAATATCGAATACAAATATTTTAATATATAAAGCAAAGAAAAATTGAGATATGCTCATGTATTCGAGCAAATAACGTGTCGAGGGACTGCCACAAAAGCACTCCATCTTGTCAGGCTAAAATACAAACAGTAACACGTGGCCCTGATTCAAGCTCTTTGGCTGGAAAGTCACAGTGCTTATGGCAGTGAAAAAAAATAGACACACTCTTTTGAAGCTTTGTGTGCCATAAGTTTTTTCTAGGGAGTATTGTCATAATTTTATTTGAACTAAATACTTAACTTTTATTTTCCTTTTTTTCAGATGCTCGAGAAATGTATCACCACTGTCTTTGCACCCCAAAGTGGTACACCTGAAGGAAGATTATCCATTACTAGGTTTTGGTACAGAAGAAGTTTTTAAAGGGGGCTCGAAGTCTTCAATACTTCGTATGTTAGGTGGAAGTTAAGAATACACAATGGGTGTCTAAAAGGAGTTTTTTTTATGTGTTTGAATTTCCCAAACCCGTGTACACATTCGAATTATGCGCAAGTCAGAGAAATGTTTACCTTTTCAGACAAGAATTCGAATATTATTTTTACATATGCTGCCCGGCCCCTGTTAGCGTTATCTTCCATTCAACAAAAAAAAGCAGGTTAGACCATCTCTGCTTGTTTTACGTTTCTTTGCATCTGGAGGTAATTTCAGTCAAATTACGCAAATTTGGTGCAAGGCATTTTAGGCCCTAGCGGTAACAATTGTAGAACTTGACGTAATGACTGATTCAAGCTTGACAATGCATTAGTTTAAAACAGCATTTTTGTTCGTAGCAGCCGTCAATTTTTCAATCGCATCGCCTAACTGCACTGACAAACTGTGGGTCTACATAGTAGTAATAGTAGTAATATCTTTGATATGATTATATTGTCACGGAGGCAGAGAATGTATGAAATAAATATATTCACGGAGTATACAGGAAGAGCCAGAGGCAGCTGCAGCGAAGATGGAGGTACAACAGCAACAACAACACGAGCGCCGTCACTTTCATCGTCTTCGTCGTCTGCCCGATATCTCTCGTTGCTGATGTCGCTTAAAATATAACCCACCAACGCTAGCAGCACCGTCACGGTGCCTAAAGGAGAGTAGGATCATATGCGGAGATATATGTTTTCATGGATGGATGGATGGATGGATGGATATGACTGTACCTTTAGAATCGGGCGGTGGCTAGAGCCACCAAGCCGTTATAATTAATGAACCAAAAAGTAGATTACTTTTTTAAATAGTGAGGGTGAGGATTCGTACTTTGCAGCGAAGGACTCAATTTTCACTCGTGCCTTGAGATTAGACACCAATCAGGTAACCTCCTTCTTGTTAATTCCACCCGCTTTAAGTCTATTTTGCCCTCACTGTTCCTAAACCCCAGTGTTTTGAAAAACTCTGCGCCATCAACCTGAACTACAGGGTGAAGCCCTTTACAGAACATTATCAAATGTTCGGCAGTTTCTTCTTCCTCTCCACACGCACTGCATACCGTGTCTACCCCTTCGTATTTGGCCCGATATGTCTTTGTTCGCAATACTCCCGTCCTGGCCTCAAACAGTAGAGAACTACCCCGAGTAATATCATAGATCTTTTCCCTGGCTATTTCCTGCTTAAAAGTTCGATAGATCTCTAGTGCGGACTTCTAAATCATGCTAATCCTCCACATATCAGTCTCAGCTTCCTTCACCTTCTTCTTAACCGATAATTCTTTTTGGTTCGGCCCCCTGCTGTTTTCCAAGTATTTACCAGTCAATTTTCTGGTTCGCTTCCGCCATTATGTATCGACATTCTTCATGTACAAGTAGCTGAATACCTTCCTAGCCCAACGCTCCTCCCCCATTTCTCTCAATCGTTTCTCAAATTTTATCATGCTACTAGCTTCCCTGCCCTCAAACGATGTCCATCCCATATCACCTTGTACTCCCTGATTTGGTATATTCCCGTGAGCTCCTAAGGCAAGCCTACCTATTCCATGTTGCTTAAATTCTAATCTTGCTTGAACTTCTGATCTCATGCACAAGACCGTATTGCCGAACGTCAGACCAGGAACCATGAACCATTTCCATATTCCTCTCACAACATCATACCTATTGTAATTCCACAGCGCCCTGTTTTTCATTAGTGCTGCATTCCTGTTACCTTTAGTCGACACCTATTTTTCATGTTCCCTTCGGTACTCGGCCCCATTCCTTATCCATACGCCGAGATATTTGTATTTATCTGTTACGTCTAGCGTGACCTCCTGTATTCTAAGCTCACTACCTTCATTGTCATTAAAAATCATGACTGCTGATTTTTCCATACTGAATCTGAAATGTAACCTATCTCCCTCATTACCACAGATGTCCAGCAATCTCTGCAAATCTTCCTTGTTTTCGGCCATTAGCACTATATCATCTGCGTACATCAATGCTGGTAGTGGCTGTTCAATGAGTTTTCCTTGTTTGACGAAAGAGAGGTTGAAACTCAGTCCACTTCCCTCTAATTTGGCCTCTAATCCTTGTAAGTACATCATGAATAATAAGGGTGACTGAGGACACCCCTGCCTAAGCCCCCATTTCACCTCTGTGGGCTTAGATACCTGTTTTTCCCACTTTATAACTACATCGTTACTTTTATAGATCTTCTTTAAACAATTAGTGACTACATCTTCCACGCCTAGTGTGGCCAGTATTCCCCACAGTTCCTCTTGAACCACGCTATCGTACGCTGCCTTGATATCCGAAAATGCTAGCCACAGGGGCCTGTGTTCCTTTTCTGCTATTTCAATGCACTGCGTCAGTGAGAGCAGATTGTCTTTCAACCTCCTGTGTTTCCGAAACCCATTCTGCAGTTCCCCCAGCACCCCCTCATCCTCTATCCATGCCTGCAGTTTTTCCTTTATAATCCGCATCGCCAGCCTGTAGACCACTGATGTCACTGTTATAGGACGGTAGTTGTTTATGTCAGTTTTGTCCCCCTTTCCTTTATAGATCATGCTCATCCTGCTAAGTTTCCATCCATCGGGAACTTCTCCATAGATTATTATTTTGCTCACTGCCTCTCTCAAAGCCTGCTTAGACTTCGGACCTAATGTATTATTCAGCATAATTGGAATGCCATCTGGGCCTGTTGATGTTCTACTAGGAACCCTTTTCTCAGCCGTTTCCCACTCTTGTTGTGAAAATGGAGCCATTGCGCCACTTGATTCATCGTTGTCTATTGTGGTGCATAAATCACTTCTGTGTTGGATTTTTTCTGTCACCCTTGTTCTTATATATTCAATAGCTTCGTCCCCTTCTAGCCTAGCACCTTGAGCTGTAGTTATAAACCTCTGCTCTACGCTCGTATCATTTCTTAGGGAGTTTAGATGGTTCCAAAGTTTTGCAGCTGCCTTTTTATCTTTTTTATGTACTTCTTCCAGCCACTGGGCTCCCTTTCTTCTAATCTTTTCAATGATCAGAAGGGATGCATCTCTTCTACAGCTTAGAAAGATTTCCCATTTTCTTTCAACATCATCTGTCGGTTCACTCCGCCGCTTAGCATGTCTGTGTTCCCTAGAGGCTTCCTGACGTTTTGCTATGGCTCTCTTAACATCCTCTGCCCACCAACGTTTGGGTTTGGGTCTTCTTTTCCGGGGTGACTTGTCATTTGCCTCAGCAAGCTCTAACTCAAACAGCCTAATTAGATTCGTGTATGTCCACACTGTTTTTTATACTCAATGATTACTTTCTCAATTTGTTTAGTGGCTTTTTCAATTTGCCTTGCTGAATAAAAATTTTCTTGTAGTTGCTCATCTTGTCTCCTTCCCACTTTCACTGCTCTTCCAAAACTCAGCTTGATACGTTTGTGATCACTACCCAGACTGCTGGCACCACCTTCATCTATGTGCATTCCCCTGAGCTTATCATACATCCTATGTAACATCAGTGCGTAATCTATCGTCGACTGCAGCCTTCCTACCTCCCATGCTATTTGCCCTTCACACTTCTCGGTACTGTTGCAAATAATCAAATCCAGCCTTTCACACATATCCATGATCATTTTGCCTGTCGAGTCGGTATAGCCATCTATATCTTTTATGTGCGCATTCACATCTCCTAGTATAATTATCTCGCACTCTCCTCCTAACTCCTGAATATCCTTTGATATACACTCTACCATTGCCTGGTTTTCCTCTCTGGCCTTTGCTCCCGTCCACAAGTACACGAAACCGAGGAGTGTCATTTGCCCTGCCACTTTCTCTTTCAGCCATAAATATTCCTTGCACTCCTGCTTGACCCTTTGCCAGTCTGTACTTTAATAAATGAATGCCCCAATACCACCCCCCTTTCTGCTGCCTTCTGTTCTATTACAATATTCCCACGCGTAGTCCACATTGTTAGGGGGTTGTTCCATGTCCCTGAAATCTGTTTCTACAAAACCGTATACCATCGGCCTCTCCTCCTTTAGCTGTTCTTCTATCTCTTCCCACTTTAGCCTGTTCCTACCGCCCTGCATGTTAATATAACCTATGCCTGAATTTGCTCGGCACTCGTGGCTACGTTTATTTCTGCCCTGGACTCTACCTATATTAGATCCTGGTGCCACTTTGGAGTCGCATGTGTCCATACCACCAGTCCAAGAGTCTCCCTGAATGTTTTCCTCGTTACTAGCTATCCTGCACTGCGAAGGGCCCGCTTGCCCCACAAAAAAGCTACTGCGCGTCCTGCAAGTCGCCAACCCACCTCATGACCTAGCCGCCCATCGAAGTGAATTCTGTCTCGTTGAAAACCATCCCACCTATGCACTTAATTCTCTGTTTATTTCCACCACCTCAAAGCCTTTATCTCGACTCATCCGCCATATCTCTTGGTTTGCGTCGACAACCGCTCTTTGCAGGTTGCTATCACGCACCGGTACCTCCAGTATCGTGCATATCACTACCTGTACCTGAGGAGAAGTGGCGCGCGTGTCATCAACGCCTTTCGCCAATGTGGGTGCTAGTCCTGCTGTATCTTCATTTAAGACATCGTTTAAAAACCGCCTGAATTTATCACGAGGTTTCGTCGGTCAGCTGTAGTTTTGAAATTTGCGCTCGCTTGCCTCATAACTGCTTCCAGTTTGCGTCCTGGGAACGCCCCTACTGCAACCCTCTTGTCACCTCCTACCCTCTCTTTGATGGCTTCTGTGCATCGATTTATATTCGAGTCCCCGGCGATTATCACATGCTGTTACTTTTCAGCTGGAGCGTCCAGCACCTGGGGGCTCTTTGCACCTGTCACGCCGGCTGCTTTGTCCCCTCCCAGCCCCACCACTACTTCGCTGAAGCTGGGCCTTGCGAATATTGAACCGGCTGAACCTGTTTTTCCCCAACTTCCTTGCTCTTTCTTCTCCGCCGTTGTGGTTGCCGGTTCCCTACTATTCTTTCCGTAGGCCGCTCCTCTGTTCACCTTGGCTAGTGCTTCCTCGGCGGACTTCAGCCTTTCTCCCATTGCCCTCGTTTTCTCTTGCTCTGTCGCCAACGCAATCTTGAGCTCGGCGATTCTCATCAGCAGTTCATTCTGGGCAACCACATTTTCTCTATTTTTTCTTCGACCTCACATTGCCTACACTTCGCGTCAGCCTCTTCTTAACCCGTTTCTACACTTGGGTCCACTTTCAAGACCACTCCACATCCTGAACACTTTACAGTCTTTTTAACCATGTCTTTCTGACACCAGTTGTCCCTATACTCGATAATTACTAAACTCGATTCCTGCCCTACGAAAAAAATGTCTAAGCTCTACTACAAAAATTTGCGTGTTCAATGTACGTGCACCTCCCCCATGGGGTGGCAAAAGAAAAAAAAAACGAAAAATTCAAACACACACACACGCCCTAAATAATAAATACCTGGTGACAGGCCCCCGAAAAAGCCGTACCATACAATAAGTGCTACGAAGACTTCAACTGCTACCTTACAATTACAAATACAAGCTCAAAACATGCAAAAACACTTATCTGCGCAGTCGATTGGGAGCGCTCAAAAAACTCGTCCATCCATCTTGACAGTTCGGTCGCGAGCGCCGGTCACGTGGACGACGTCAGTGGTGGGTGCGGAGGATGACGACTCACTGTCCAACGAAGCAATCTCGTATGTGACCGCGGTAAGCCGGCGTAAAACCTTGGAAGGCCCTGAGTAGCGAGGCAGAAGCTTCGAAGAGAGGCCGACGTGGCAGCATGGTGTCCAGAGGAGGACCAATGAACCTGAGGAGTAGAAAACTACTCTGTGATGGCTATCGTAGTGGGCCTTTTGAGAGAGCTGCGAGCCAAGAAGACATTGCCGTGCGATTTGGCGGGCCACTTGAGCCCGAGCAGTGGCATCCCGGGCGGACTCTTATTGATTTGCGTAGTTGATGAGAGAAGAGTCTCGAAGGGTAATGCTGGATGGCGGCCGAACAATAAATAGAAGGGGGAGAAGCCAGCGGTGTCGTGGCGTGACGAATCGTATGCGAATGTCACATAAGGCAAAGTACTATCCCAATCAAAATGATCTTTGGAAACGTACGTGAAAAGCATTGTTGTTAAGGTTCGATTTAGGTGCTCGGTAATACCATTTGTTTGTTGGCGATAAGCCGTAGTGAGCTTGTGACGCGTCGAACACGAGCGAAGGATGTCAATTACTACTTTTGAAAGAAATGAGTGACCACGCTCGGTCAGCAGCTGTCGAGGAACGCCATGGTAAAGAATTACGTCATGAAGCAAGACGTCCGCGACGTCAGTGGCACAGCTCGTCTGTAGCGCTCGTGTGATAGCGTATCTCTTGGCGTAATCAGTCGCTACGGCTACCCACTTGTTTTCAGCGAGAGAAGTAGGAAATGGCCCAACGAGATTAAGACCGACGTGGTAGAAGGGAACGGTGGTATGCCTATTGGTTGAAGTGGACCAGCTGGTGGCAAGGTGGAATGTTAGAAGCGCTGGCAGGACTCACAAGCAGCAACGTATCGGTGCACAGAACAATAAAGGCCTGGTCAGAAGAATCTACGCCACACGCGATCATACGTGCGCGTGATGTCCAGCATTTGGGGTGTCGTGAAGCTGTTCAAGAACAGCGGAACGGAGTGTCGCAGGAGCTACGAGTAGCAGTGCTGGTCCCTCGGCGCTTGTGTTGCGTCGGTAAACATTGCCATCACGTAGAACGAACAAGTTTAGTGACGGGTATACGTGGGGGAAACGTAGACTCTGCATGATAGACCACAAGTGGACATCACTGAGCTGTTCCTTGCGTATGTCGGTGAAAGCCGACATGGCAAATATACAAGGGTCGGAATCATGTACTGAAAAGTCGGGTGGGTCTGTGGTGTGGCGGGATAGACAGTCGGCATCTTGGTGCATTAGGCCAGATTTGTATGCCACGTCAAAGCTGTATTCTTGTAGTTTCAAGGCCCAACGGCCAAGTCGTCCAGTTGGATCTTTAAGGGATGACAGCCAGCCCAAGGCATGGTGATCTGTAATTTCCGTAAAGGTGCGGCCAAACAAGTATGGTCGAAATTTTCTGACTGCCCAGACAAGTGCGAGGCACTCATGCTCCGTTATGCAAAACTTGCTCTCCGAAGGAGAAAGGAAGCGACTTGCATAAACGATGACACGATCGTGTCCTTGTTGCCACTGGGCAAGAACAGCATCGATTCTATGTCCGCAGGCGTCAGTACGAACTCCAGTATGGGCTGACGGGTCGAAATGAGCCAAGATGGTTGGGGTAGTAAGTAATGTTGTAAGGTTACTGAAGGCAGTTGCTTGGTCAGTACCTCAATAAAAAGTCATGCCCTTCTTCAGTTGTTCCGTAAGTTGTCGGGTAATGTCAGCAAAATTCTTCACAAATATCAAAATTAAGAGCACAGGCGGATAAAACTCTGTGAATCTTTTGTGGAACGTGGAACAGAAAAATCTTTGACAACTCTAATTTTGTAAGGACCAGGTTGCACGCCTAGAGCACTGACAAGGTGGCCCAGCACACTGATTTTCCGACGCCCAAAGCGACATTTGGAACAGTTGAGCTGAAGTGCTGCTGTCCTGAAAACCTCAAGAACAGCCGATGGGCGGCTAAGGTGGCTTTCGAATGTAGGTGAAAATACGATGACGTCATCGAGATAGCACAGGCACGTGGACCATTTGTATCCACACAGGAGACAGTGCTTGAAGTTCACGTCTGATGATCTTGGCCCCGTGCTCTGCAGGTAATGGCGTCTGTAGTGCAGGCCCGTCTTCGCGCGTTCAGGTTGCTGCTGTGTTTGGTAGTCGAGTGAAATGGTGGGCGATGCGTTGACTTTTTGCGGCCTCAAAATGCTGTCACTCCTCGATGATGGCATCTACCGTGTTGTAGTCCTTGCATACGAGAAGGTTGAACGCATCATGTGCAGGGCATTTCAATATGTGTGCTACTTTTTCGGTATTTTCATGTAATTGTCTGCTTTTCGGTAAAGGGCGAGCATGTCCTATATGTAAGTCACGTAGGAGTCTGCTGACGTTTGCGCAAGAGATGCCAACTCCTTCTTGGCCGCTGCCTTTCCACCCATAGACTTGTCGAAAAGGGCGCGCATCTTTTCTTTGCACGCATCCTAATTTCTAATTTTATCTTCGTGGTTCTCCAACCACACTTTTGCTGTTCCTTTCAAGTAGAACGAGATGGTGGCTAACATAAAGAGCTTGATTCCTGTGGTAATTCTTACTTGTACGTTCGTACAACGGCAACCATACTTCAATGTCGACATCATCAGTGCCACATAACGTGCCAGGATCTTTTAGCTGCGGAAGGACAACAGTTGTTTGTAGTCGCCTCGGCGGGAGCGGGTCCCTGGTCTGCCATAGTGGAAAAATTCAAGCGTCGGCCACTTCGGAGCTCCGTTATATCGTGTTGTACCCCGTATCACCACCAAATGTCACGGGGGTGAGAGAATAAATGAAACATGTATATTTACAGAGTATAGTGGAGAGCCAGAGGGAGCTGCAGCCAAGATGAAGGTACAACATGATGATGATGATGATTCCACAGCCATGGCTCGTACCCACACAGGAGGATCAGCCAAGAGTCAATGACTTAATTCAGTAAGGTTTTTTTTTATTTCAATATCGAAACCACCCACCGGAGAAAAAAAAGAAAGAAAAAAGAAAAGACACCCTAGGCAGAATTACAGGAGTGCAATAGTTGTTTATCACTCGTTCAGATCAGACAATCATTCATCACATTGAATAGGAATCAGCATGGTTAAACAAAGCTCCTGTGTATGTTGGAATACTTTTACAGCAATAATAATCAATCAAGTAAAAGGTTAATTCTTAACCTTTTATTTTCGTTAAGGTACTTGCAAACTGCATAGAAAACGTTCCCGTGGCTGAAGCCCCAATCGGAAGCACTGAAGGAAAGCATATATTTCATTATGAAGTTCATTCAGCTCCAGGCTAGCGATTGGGAGGACTAAGAGTGTTTACCTGAGCAATTTTCATCGGCGACAATATTTAAAATAGGGCTCTAAAGTTTCTGATTCTGAACAAAAGTTGCATAGCGGTGATATCACCAGACCAGCTCTTTGTGAATAGAAATTTAACGGGGGGACACGAAATCAAAATCTGGTTGTTAGGGTTTCCAACTGTCTTGTAGGACACAAATAAACTTTCCACAAGAATCTTAAGTGAGTAAATTCTGGTGTTGACAATATTGCTTCCATAGCATCTGCACGAGGCGCAAGTTTTCTGTATCTTGTCGCAGTTATAGTGGCCACTTCGGGAAAGACTGATAGTACTGGCCGTTCCAATGCTGCTCGTGCTAGAGAGTCGCCGATTTCATTTACTTCTAAGTCGCAAAGACCAGGCACCTATACTAGTTTACGTAGCTGCAGCTGTGGAGGAACTAGCATAAAGAGCGTCTTTAAGGCCATCGATTTTGTTGACGCCGTAACCGACGTACATGCTGACAGGGAATCAGGGAATATGTGATTATGATCACGTTATCAGCATTCAACAAAAAACTGGGGTGAAATCCGGTAATCTTATTGAAAAAAACCAGTCAAGCGAATGGGATTATATACTTACACCTGTATTTTCATCTAATACTGAAGCATCTGTGGCTTTATTATAATTCCTTTCTGCATGTGCAAGATAATCCTGCAGTCGGCTATTTAAGACCCTATAGAATTGTAAGTTGGGCTCAAAGGGAAAACTCTCATCGAATTCTATCTTAAGATATTGATTTCTAACCAGCACCGCAATCACATCTCGAATTTTAACGTTTATCCTGTCTAGTTGTTTCTGGACAAACAATCTGAGGTGTTCAAAGCCGTGACCCATACGCAAGAAGAAAGGTGTCTCGGTCATTTATAAAGGCATATTCAGATCGTCTTGGCGCATAGCTGTAAAATTTCAGAAACGTCTGAACCGTTAGGATACGAAAACGGCAAGGCAATGTAGGTATTCTTGCTTCCTGATACAAAACAATGTTTGTTACAAACCTAGGAAGTCCTAGACACAATCTCAAGGCTTCTCGTTCAAGCATAACCAGAGGCTTTATTTTGTAAGCAGGGCCACCGGAGAACAATACGCACCCAAATTCTAGCATTGGTCGCATATACATTTTATATATCATCACCATTGTGCTTCTGCGTAGACCATATCGACGATTGCTCAGTCTACGAAGAATTCCTAAGGCGCTTTGTGCTTAAGATGGCATGCTTTTTATGCGGGGATTCATGTTTAGGTTGGCATTATAAATTACTCACAAATATTTAAAAGATCCCATCTTTGGAATGGGCTCTTGTTTATAACATATTGAAATTGAGATGTGATCTGATAACGGGAATAATAATACTGCACTCTTATTTACATTTAAGGTCATGCAGACTGCATCTAGCCATCACTCCAGCATATTAACATATCTCTGTATATTTTGATATAAAGAATATATGTCACTATGTGCCGTGAAAAATCCAATATCATGAGTATATAGAAACACCTTCACATCCTGGCAATGCGGGATAGTGCTCATTAAGATGTCAAATAGAACTGGCGCTAATACAGCGCCTTGGGGGTGTCGCGGTAGAACGCGAATAAAACACAGATACACCTTGGGACAATGAAAGCAGCGCGTCCTCAACAGCTGAGCCACAAAATCGTCTTCTTCGGCCTCGAGAGAAGCTAGAGGCCCACTACCTCGTGCCCACTAAATGCCCCATCATCGTTATCATCCACATGTAGACACGCGTCATTTGCCTCTCTCTGAAAGAGCATCGGCCTGATGCGCAGTCTGTAATGCAGTTTTTTTTCTAAAGTGAAGTATCACGCAACCACTCGTTGACGTATGGTTTCATGCGGACTACGTGAACGAGTTCAGGATGGTGCTGGCGACGCCTTGTACTATACGAACAGTCGGGAACAACTTTGTAAGTGACATCGCTCAGTCGTCGCACAAGTAGGTACGGTCCAAAGTATCTTCTTAAGAGTTTTTTGGAAAGTCCTCGTTTTCGTACGGGCGTCCAAAGGCATACTTTGTCGCCAGTTTGGTAGACGACTGTTCTGCGGTGAGCATTGTAGCGGCCTGCATCGTAGTCTTGCTGCTGGCTGATCCGTAAACGTGCAAGTTGCCTAGCTCCTTCTGCGCGTTCCGTAAACGTGTCGGCGTCCGGGACCATGTCGTCGCCTTCGTGCGGTAACATTGCATCTAACATGGTTCGTACTTCCCGTCCATGAACGAGGCTGAAAGGTGTCATGCGGGTCGTTTCTTCCTTGGGCGTGTTGTATGCAAACGTTATGTAAGGCAAGATTGTATCCCAATTTATTGTGTTCGACGTCTACGTACATCGAAAGCATGTCTTCAATGGTTTTGTTTAGACGCTCTGACAGCCCGTTCGTTTGCGGGTGGTATGCGGTGGTCTTACAATGCGTTGTTCCACTCAGCATCAAAACATGGTCCAAAAGAGCTGCTGTATATTGTCACGATGAGTCAAAAGTACTGGGGGATTTATTAAACCCCCAGGTAGCTAGCACTAGGACGATGCGTCAGTCGTGGCTTGCTCTTGAGCAAAGAAGCACGCGATCTTCTTTTTTCCTCCAGATTGAGAGCCGCTCTTGCTGTCAACCCACTACGTGCTGGTGGCATTATCCCCTCTTCCGAAAAGAAAAAAAAACAAGTACCAAAAAGAGGAAAGGAAAGTACATAGCAGCACCGCGATGCTACTACACAGGCACGTGAAAAAAAATGGAAATTCGGATGAAGTGAAAGTAAAAATTGAAGAGCGTGCCAATATAGGAAACGTCAATGAACGAGAAAGTAAGTTCACAAAATAAACAAAAAACACGAAGAACGCTGTACGGTAGATGAAAAGTTACGAACAACGCGCAATAAATGGTTTCATGCGCAACACATGAATGACGTCCAGCCTCAGCCGTGTCCTTCTCCGTGCATGGGGTGTTGAGTCCGGAACCACATCGTAGTTCACGTCACTTTATATGAGCCAAAGTACCGGCTCAGCAACTTTTAACTAAGGCCACTGCCGCGGACGGGCATCCACACCGAAATTTGATCTCCGGGGCTGTAAAACACTTCTCTGTGGCGGGTATTATAGCGTCGTGCGTCTGCCTGCTGTTGCTGGTCGACGTGCAGTCGCGCGAGCTGCCGGGCTTCCTCAGCACGCTCTCCGAATTCTTCGGCGTCTGTTGCCAACTCGTTTTCGTCCTGACACGGTAGCATTGAGTCTAGCATGATCTGCACTTCGCGGCTGTAGAGAAGCCGAAATGGCGTGAATCGCGTGGTCTCTTGCACGGCAGTATTATACGCGAAGGTCACGTAAGGTAAGATCCGGTTCCATGTTTTGTGCTGTACGTCGATGTACATTGAGATCATGTCTGCGAGGGTTTTATTCAGTCGTTCGGTAAGTCCGTTGGTTTGCGGGTGGTACGCAGTTGTCCTTCGCTGTCTAGTGTTGCTCAGTTTGAAAACTTCGTCCGTAAGCTGCGCCGTGAATGCCGTCCCTCTGTCTGTTATTACACTGGAAGGAGCACCGTGTCATAACACGATGTGGCGCATGAAAAATTGTGCTACCTCAGAAGCCGTGGCTCGTGGGATCGCCTGGGTTTCAGCGTAGCGTGTCAAATAGTTGGTCGCGACGATCACCCATTTGTTGCTGTCCGCAGACATAGGAAATGGCCCGAGAATGTCCATGCCGATCTGGTGAATGGAGTCATTGGGACCTGTACGGGTTGCAGTAGGCCAGCTGGTTTAGTTGGTGGTGACTTGCGTCGCTGGCAGTCGAGACAGGTACGAACGTGGTGCTTCACGGCTGTGGTTAGTCTTGGTCAGTAATACCTTTACTGTACCCTGGCCAACGTTCTCGTGTAACCCAAGTGGCCAGAGGTAACCTCGTAGTGGCATGCTGTCAGTACTTCGGTGCGAAGGGCTGCTGTGATAACGAGTATAGGCAGATCCCGTCGACAAAAAATTTTTTTTACAGTACTCCGCCACGTAAACAAAACGATGACAACGCTCTTGCGAAAACTCTTGGCGCCTTCCAAGATCTGCCATCTAGGTAGTAATTAAGCCAAGCACTCAGCGTCGTCTCGTTGTTGCTGCGCAATGGTGGTCGTGTCGAGGACACCGAGAATTATGTTTCCTCTCTCGGGTAGGGTTGCCGACTCAATGGGTGAACGGGACAACAGTCGACGTCCATAGTCGCTTGCCTGACTTATGTGTGACTGCCATCGAAGTCCTGCAGCCTGAGACTCCAACGTGCTAATCGGCTGGTAGGGTCTTTAGATTAGTTAACCAACACAGTGAGTAGTGGTCGCTATTACTTTGAAGGGGCGGCCATATAAATACGGACGAAATTTTGTAACCGCCCATACCACAGCGAGACATACCTTCTCAGTCATGGAGTAATTAGCCTCAGCGCGTGTTCACGTTCTGCTTGCGTAAGCGATTACCCTTTCTGTGCCCTCTTGCTGCTGCACAAGCACAGCTCCCAGACCACATTGCTAGCATCGGTGTGAAGCATCGTAGGGGCTCTCTCGTCGAAGTGGGCAAGGACTGGCGGTGTTTGTTCGCTAGCGAAGATCGTTAAAAGCAGCTTCCTCTTCGCTTTCCACTCAAGGTGACGTCTTCTCTCATGAGGCGAGTTAGCGGTGATGCTATGCGTGCGAAGTCCGCGATAAATTGTCGATAATAGCGCAGAGGCTGAGAAAGCGTCTGACAGCCTTTTTATCGGTCGGCATAGGGAACTGTTCTACTGCTGGCGATTTTTTCAGGATCGGGACGAACCCAGCGTGACTGACGACATGACCAAGACATCGCAGCTCTTCGTAGCAAAAGTGGCACTTCTCAGGCTTCAACGTCAGGCCCCGGACTGTATGGCTCGTAAGACCACCTCAAGCCTTTCAAGGTGCTCGTCAAGCGTCGCGGAAAACACTATGACGTCGTCCAGATATACTAAGCAGTTTTCCACTTCAACCCAGAAAGCCGGTATCCATGAGTCTTTGAAAGGTAGCAGGGGCTGAGCACAAACCGAATGGCAAGACCTTAAATTCATATAACCCATCTGGTGTCACAAAAGCGGTCTTCTCGCGGTCTCTCGGGTCCACCTCGATTTGCCAATCCACTCCGCAAGTCCATTGAAGAAATATCGAGCATGTCGAAGTCTGTCGAGAGAGTCGTCTATACGCGGTAGTGGATATACGTCTTTTTGGTCACCTGATTTAGCTTCTGGTAATCCACACAGAAGCGCAGGCTGCCGTCCTTTTTTTAACGAGGACTACAGGCGACGCCCAGGGGCTCTGTGAAGGCTGAATCGTCATCTTCAAGCATTCTGTCTACCTGCTGTTGTATCGCTTCACGTTCTTTTGGAGCCACAAGATAAGGGTTCTGGTGAGTAGGTCTCGCCGTTTCCTCGGTAATTATTCGATGCCTGGTTAGAGGCGTGCGGCCACTGTTGAAGTTGTCGAAATCAGTCTTGAAATTTGGCCAGTAGCTCAAGGAGTCTGCGTCGGTCGTCTTTCGGCAAAGTAATGCTAACGTGCAGAACAGGCGCCGAATCAAGATATAGCGACTCGTTGACTACCGCCAAGCATCTACGACATCGTCGAAGTAAGCGACAGCCGTGCCTTTAGGAAGTGCCGGCGCTCAGCACTCTAATTGGTCAGCAGCAAGTCCGTGCGTCCAGCAGCAACTCTGACGATACCTCGTGCGACAGAAATACCGTGGGTAAAGAGCAGCGAGCTTATTCGGTCTGCAACTCCTTCGGCGTCAAACTGAGCAGCGGCGGCCACAGAAACAAGCGTGCATGACCTCGGAGGAGACCACATCGTCATCAGTAAGATGCAGTTGGTTTGGTCACGCCTCTGGAGAATTGGGTAAGCCCGAACTGTTGCAAACGTAATCAGCTCTCTGGTATGTTGATGACGGCACCATATCCCGTAAAAAATTCATGCCAAGAATTACATCTCTGCAGCATGCAGCGATAACGACGAACGACGCAGTGAAAGGAGAACCGCTGATGTCAATTCTTGCGGTCCATCTTCCCGAGGGCATCATAACTGCCTCCTGCTGTTCTTATATGAGGGCCCGTCCACGGCGTCTTCACTTTTCTGAGGCTGTCGGCGGTCCTGACTGATAATGGAGAAGTCGGCACCAGTGTCGACTAAAGCTGTTACTTTCTGGCCGTCAAGAAGAACACTGAGGTCAGAAGTCACAATTTCATCGTTTTCACGACTTATCGGCTGTATGACGTCATACTGTGGGGGCTTCTTGTCGTCATCTTTATGGCCTGCAACCTTGCCCCCGGAGGTCGCCGCTCTCAGTTTCCCCGGCGCGGGCTAGGTGACCTTCTTGTATTAAGGTCCGCGTAGGTGCGGTGGGCGGCAAAGGCGAACGCGCGGGGACGGAGAGCGGTATCGACGTCTCGGACCAGGAGGCTGAGCAGGCATTGCCTCCTCTGCAGTGGTAGAGCCGTCCTCAAAGTGAGAACAAGCTCCATAGAAAGAGGTGTCGTCACGGCGCGGAGTGTATTCGTCGTGGCACGTCGACCGTCAAACTAAGGTCGATGAGTACGGAATGAATCACCTCGATGCCAGCAATGACGGCAATGTGTCTTGCACCTCCGCAGTGAAAGCATAGGGACGTCTATCCACTGTGCGCCAAGCATCTGTTTTTGGGTCGGTGGACGCGTCGATGCCATGGGGTGGCTGTGGCGGCTGGTTGTATGGCTGTAGCGTGGGTGGTTGAAGCAGTGTCTGCTCTTGCGGCGGATACGAAGGGCCATCGGCACCTGGTGGTACAGCGTCGGCATAGCGGGTGGTGGACGTCGGAGAGCGGCAGCGTAGCTCATAAGACACTGCTGAGCATCAGGACTAGCCGTAGACACGCTTGGTAGATTCCGTCGCGTACGACTTCAGCGATCGACGCGATGGGATTTTCAGCAACCAGATTCCGCAACCTCTGTAGTTCCTCGCGAACTATCTCCCAATCAAGTCTCGCAAGTAGCTCTGACTCTCAGACGTCATGGCGATAGCATTGATTAGGACATTGCAGGACATGGAGTCATATTGCCTGCAGCGTCGATAAAGGACCCGCTCGATAGTCGTAGCCTCCTTAATGAAGTCAACCACGGTACTTGGAGGGTTGCGCAGTAGCCCGGCAAAAAGCTGTTCCTTGACACCGGTCATAAGGTAACTCAACTTTTTATCTTCCGTCATGTGCGGTTAGCTCGCTGAAAAAGACGAGTCATGTCCTCGGCAAACATTGCAAAGATTTCGTGGGTTTTTGAACCCGTAGCTCCAATAACTGCTGCGCACAGTCCCTTTATCGATATTGGCGAAGGTATCGACGAACTTCTGTCGAAAGTCGGGCCAAGCTGACATATTGCCTTCTCTATTCTCATACCAAGTACGAGCACCGTCGTCAAGGTAGAAATAGGCACGTGAAAGCTTTTCCTGTTCCGACCAGTGATTTACCTTGGCAACACGCTCGTAGTGGTCAAGCCAGTCGTGAACGTCTTCATGGGCACCGCCACTAAAGCGATCGAGAACGAGGGGTTGAAAGAGGGTCACCTGAGATGGGTGCGTCGGAAAGCTGCCTTGGGGCACCTGTTGCGGCTTGCGTTGGCCGTTGGTGGAGGTGTGCGGTGCCTAGCAGGTTCCGGCGAGGGAGTCAGCTCTGGCGCGAGGCCTCGCAACCATCGACTGGAGCGATGCACCGGAGTTTTCTACAGGTGACAATGCGTCTGGACTCGATGACCGGCTCCCAGCGGGCGTATGGAGCATCAGACAGGGTTGCGGCCCAGCACCTCACCAGTGTCACGGTACAACGCGAATAAAACACAGGTACACCTTGGGACAACGAAAGCAGCGTGTCCTCAACAGCTGAGCCACAAGATCGTCTTCTTCGGCCTCAAGAGAAGCTAAAAGCCCACTACCTCGTGCCCACTAAATGCCCCATCATCGTTATCGTCCACATGTAGACACGCGTCATAATATATATATATATATATATATATATTATATAATATATATATAGAGAGAGAGAGAGAGAGAGAGAGAGAGAGAGAGAGAGCATCGAACGCGTTATTCGAAGGTCGCAGGTTCGGATCCTGCCCACGGCAAGTTATCTTTTCACCCACTTTTCTTCTTCTCATTTACATTACAATTGGCCTAATAACTTCCCCTATACCTTCCATGCATTATTGTCTGTTAGATCTCAATAATATTGTGCAAAAACACGAAAAACGAGCCCTTAAGTATACACTTGTTTCCCTTATATATATATATATATATATATATATATATATATATATATATATATATATTTTATTATATAATAATATATATATATATATATGCACACAGATCTGTGGTCCAGCAAAATTAGCATGTGAACAACACAGCACCACAGCACTAGGCATTTTTCGACACCCCTATCACAAATTTATGTACGAAAATGACGCTGCACACGCATCGCCACTCCCGCACGTTTCTTTTTTGCCGATGTCGCTTGGCTTCGCATAGATCGAATGCGTTGCGGTTATGCAGTCTTTATGCATCAAGCGGAGCCATTTGCATACCCCCATGCATCATGAAGTGCCGTCTTCCTCCAAGCCCGAGGCTCACAAGCAATAATGCCGGGGCCGCCAACAGAGTGCCCACAATGTCTTTCCTCAGTGTTCGCGTACTGTGCACGCGAGCACGTCTGCATGTAAGTGTCTTCTTCCTTCCAATAAGGGAAACGAAAAGGAATAAAACAATAAATGAAACGCACGCCTTATGGCGCTCTCTTTTCAAATGTCCGCATACATAAAGCGAGTCCAAACGTCGAGCGGCGCTTATAGCGCACTGCGGAGGAGGGGTGGCCTCGGCAGCGGCGGTGCGGCAGACCAAAGTCGTTCGTCAGGGCGGAAGCCATTGTTAAATGTACGACAGCGGCCAACTGGAGCGTTTGCGGTTTCTCTCTCCAAGATTTATGAACCCCGATGCGAAGAAATGAGAAAATCGTTGCTGTCGCCGCCGCCTCCGCCGCCGCGAAAGAGGGCTTTTCTTTTGTGGCTGGGACGAAGCGGAAAACAAGAAGAGGAGACGAGGATCACTTCGTCTTCCAGCGCGCGCGGGAGCAAAATTTGTTCACATTTCTGTCCCGGGCACTTTTCTCGAGGCCCCGCGCGCTCGCTTACTGCGCCGAGTGTGGGCGCAAGCCTCTTCGCGTGCGTTTTGTCTCGCTTTTGCCCCCCCCCCTTCTTTTTTTTTTCTCCTCCCACTCCCCGCCACTTACCCGGAGCTTTCTATTTCAGCGGTGCGAGTACTTTGCCCCGGCGGCTCTCTGCCGTTTCTCAGCTGACGCTTTTCTTCAACAGCGCGCCCGAAACACGTTCATCAATCTTCGAACGAGTCACAAAGTGTGCGCGCGCCGCGCGCGCCGGAAGCAAAGGGGTGGAGAGAGAGGGGGGGAGGGCAAAAAAAAAAAGCGCCAGTCTGAGCATATTACGCTGCGTCGCCCGTCAAAAGTAACTCGGTGCAGGATTACTCACCGCGCCATGTCTGTAGTTTTTGCGCCTATAAACTCGGTAGAGTTCTTTAGGACCTCGTCAAAGACGAGAATGAGGTTTTATTATTTTTCTTGAGAGAAATACAAAGGTCATTTTTTTTGTTTTCTTTCTTTCCTTCGGTACAATGTGACGAAACGATCGTTTTCTTTACAAGACGTCATTGATTCATTTGCCGCGCTATTTCGTCCATTCTATCGGGTGTTCATTATTTCAAAAAGCACTGTACCGTGAGTACAGTGCTCTTTGGCTTGTGCGATACCTTGCCCTTCTGTACTTGTTCATTCAGTGCCCTGTCACGCAAACGCAGATTTTTGTAAATGACCCTTCAGATTTTGCCGATGACGCTGACATCGGCATCACTCTCAACTCAAAGATTAAAAAGTAAGAATTACATTCACATTTCCAACTCATCATTTCCCTTAAGATATCAACAAAAATCTTTATAGTTAGCATCTTAGCATAGCACAAATGAGTTAGCATATGCAAATTACAACCCACTAATTTCCTACTGTAAACCGCTGTGGGGAAGAGAATGACAGCCGGAGTACAGATAGAAAGGGTGAAAAAATTGAGGAACTCTTAAGCTTCGCCTTTAAGAGTTGAACGCGATAGCAAATCCAACCCCTAGTGCACCCTTCAACCGCTAAGTGCATACTTATTCATATGTTTTGTTACATACACACGCACGGACACAAACACGCACACAGTATATAAGACCAGCACGCGCCATTATCGCCGAATGGGCTCGTTTTCGTCATGACAACTGTCGAACAACATGCATTAAAGGGGTCCTGAAACACTTTTTTCAAGTAACCATGCATGGAATGAATTCCCTATAAGAGCTTAATGCCTTACGAATTCAACGCCGCAAAAAAATTAAGAATCCGTCCAGTGCGAGCGGAGTTACAAAGGTTTGTCACATGCTGCAGTTGCATTATCTCTTCTATCGTGCCGACGAAAGCGCTGGAAGCTAAGCAGGGAGCGACGGCAGGACAAAGAAACTACTGCGCCTCGTGACCTTGAGCGCATTTTTCTTTCTGCGAATGCGCGGCTTTTTTTTTTTCAGTGTGATCGCACGCGCACACGTGGACAAGTAGCGGCCTCCCGCGGGTCTCTCGGTAACTTGATTTTTCGGTCACAGACGCACAGATGATTTTTCGCTCACAACCAACGGGGTCGACGCCGGCAGTAGGTTTTCTGTGACACGAGCTCTTTAACACTATCGCGTTAAAACTATGGACCATCTCCCCGAAAGCAACACTGATGGGGTGCGAAGCAGCAGCAGGGCGCACTGCGTTGACCTGGTTGAAACAGGCGTCGACACGGGTGCTGAAAAACCGGTTTGAAGAGAAACTTGGTGTGGCGTTTACTGGAGTAAAAGTTTGAAACGCAAAAACACGGGAGTAGGGACGCGTTGAAGACGCTTGCGCTTGGCTTCCTCGACTCGCCTCTCGTCGGTGTTACCCGCGCGCCGTCTCTATTTTTGAACGCGACCGGCGTTCTTGACTCGCACTTCGTCGGTGTCGTTGGTCTTCCACTGCTGACGCTTGCATTCGGCTTCCCTGGCTCGTGCCTCGTTGGTGCTCCAGGCACGACGTCACCATTCGCGAACGCGATCAGCTTCGTTAACCCGCAAGGCCACTGACGGCTGGGAAAGGTACCCGCACACTAGCGGGAAGCACGCCCCAGCGGCGTCCCGCTCGTCGTCGTGATCGCGGGTCAAGCAGCGGCACGCTATCCACATTGCCGGCGCCGCGGGACCACGGCCGGGTTGCATAATCTTCAACAAGCTTCACAGGCGTATTGCAAAACTAGCGTTATGCTATCGTGTATGCGGGCCGACATCTTGCATGAAAAGAAACAAAAAGAAACAAAAAAGACCGGAAGTGCATTTAGATCACGTGATCATCTTCGTCCAATAGCGAGGCCGCATTTTCCCCATACATCTCCTGGGATATGATACGGAAACACGCGGCCGGGCCACAGAACACCTGGCTGGGCTAGACGACGGCGCGCGCGCGCGTGCAGCGCACCTACTCGCGGTTTCTTTTCGCCGACGAATGAAGAGAGGTGGCGTGGGTGAGGAGAGATGATGCTGACTTAAGGAGCAGGCTCGAGCGTTGCCACCAGTGGAGAGGGATGAATCGAGGGAGATGACACGCGGCGAGCGGCCACAGGCTAGGAAGAGAGTGATGACGTCACGCGCGCGCACTGCGAGAGAAGGCGTGGCCTACTTGGCACCGCCCTGGTGTGGAGAGACAGCGTTACACAGGCTAGTCAAAGAGTTGCTTCCAATCTAATGCCTGTATCAACATATTTTTTGACCTTCGACACAAAAATTTTGGACTGTCTGTATGTAGTATGTATGTATGTATGTATGTATGTATGTATGTAGTATGTATGTATGTATGTATGTATGTATGTAGTAGTATGTATGTCTGTCTGTCCGTCCATTTGTCTGTTTGTCTGCCCTTAACGGTACCTTTAACGGCAGCAAAGTGGCCAAATGATACTCCAAACGGCCAACCCCATCCGCAGCGCCCACCAATATTGCTGAAGATTCAGCGTTCATACTTGTGCGATTGTCCAATAAAAAGCAATAATGCGCATATGTAAGGCAACAAAAAAAAGTCAATATTCTGTATGTGTGCGATTGTCCAATAAAAAGCAATAATTGCGCATATGAACCCAACAAAACAAAAAGTCAATATTCTGTATGTGTGTCTCTTACTAGAAAAGGCATATGGTCGCGGGTTCGGATCCCGGCTGCGGCGGCTGCATTTCCGATGGAGGCGAAAATGTTGTAGGCCCGTGTGCTCAGATTTGGGTGCACGTTAAAGAACCCCAGGTGGTCAAAATTTCCGGAGTGCTCCACTACGGCGTCTCTCATAATCATATGGT